>APFE031553307.1:9494-32661 GCA_000404065.3 Pinus taeda | reverse complement strand
AGAGAGATGGATTTCACCACCAAATACATTGGTAACTCTATTTCACTGTTATCACATATGAAGAAAAGTAAATTAAGGGATAATTTCATCGTTTATCCTTTCGAATGAGAATTTCATCGTTTATCCTTTCGAATGATTTCCAGGGATGAGAGCCTGCAAACAATATTTTTGTTCTACAAAGAAAAAGCCCAGTTCAGGAATAATGTATCAGGCGTGTTATTCATGTTATTGCATTTGAGAAGAATGTAGACATTTAGTTGCCACATCAAAGTGGAATAGTTGATCACACATGCATTTAGAGCTCCTTTTTTCATAGATAAACAAATCCTTTGTTTTTTTGTTGGAAGACAAAGTGCTCGACATGTGTTCAGGCAAATGCAGGAGTAAGTTGTCTGTTCATATTGGCCCATCGTGATAATGGGAATATATATACTCTGTCTATATATTTCACTATAGAAAACCCATGGACTTGGCATGCTCAGATATAGTAAATGAATATAAATTGCAAAATCTGTGAAGCAATTGTTGCGTTCCCGAATGTACTATACAAATTATTCCACTACCTTAATGATCACTGGAAAGCCAGGCCCAGCAATGCATATAAATCATTCACAACTGAAATGTTTGGTCCTGGTAACCAAAGCCACCTAACAGTGCAAGTGAAAAGTCTTAGCCTTCTTATATGTTACTTCTTATATGTTACATGCGCTGTAGCTAGGTGACCTACCTAAGCGAGAGTGGAGGCAAAGTAGCTTACCTGCCCTCACTCTCTAGAATTATTGCCAAGTAGCTATCTGCTGGTCAACAACCCGTGACGAAGAAAGCCAACCAATATGTCATAGACATGATGAGGCAACGCATAAGTTTTGGTGATGAATACTACTTGTGGAGCTTCTTATGGAATAAAGCCTTTGGTGGGAGTGGAAGGTTTTGCTTCAAAATACCGAGTCACATTGTAATTTGGCAGCTCTTAGCTTAAACCCCTTTTTATATCCATCTGAGATATAAATATCCGAGTGTTCGTCATCCCTTGCAAACAACTACATAGAGTTGTGTTTTTATAAACTCTGCGAAATGATTTTCATGTTCAAGAGGCCTTTAGCAATCTAGCTCCATCAGCGTATACTTGCTTATTCTCGAGCGTTTGTATTGTTGTTGTCGCAGACCCTGCAGGACTACCGCCACGGCGGTGGCTCCCTTGTTTAACTATAACACCTGACCACGATTATGCTACCACGATTATGTTAGCACACTAACCTCATGACGATGAAAAAAATTAAGGCAATGTACGAATTTTAATTTAGTATATTAAAGCTAATGATGCAATGACATAGGTTGTCATGAGTATTTTGATAATGATAAATAAATAAATAAATAACCACATTTTTAAATTAATTTGTTTTTAAAATCATTATGAACAACGCAAGATGCAAAAAATACTAAATAAATAATTTAAATTTAAATATGGATTATTTTTATTTTTCTTTCTGTAACGATTATTATATTTACTCAAAGATAGTATAGTTAATTACAGGTCAAACTTATATTTTATATCATTATAGTTAGATTATGAAAGCCTTATCATTTTATTTAATACGCAGAACAATGATCAACTATTTTAAACTAATTTGATAGTTTTAATCCGTTTGGTTAAGATGAAAACTCTATGAGTTGAATATAGTGCGTTGAATAGTGAGTATTTTGGAAGATTTAAATACTTTTATTATTGTGGGTTCTTACATATGTTATTTAATGGTGATTTGGGTGGAAAATTTAAAACCAATCATCTATTATAACATGTAATTCACTATTGTAATTATTTTTTTCATAAATAGCGCGAGCTATGAAAGCATCAACCACATTTATCTTTATTCCATTTTTAGTTGCAATGGGATTTAAATTCATGTAAAATGGAACATTGCACTGATATCATCAAAGGTCGTGCAACAAAAGATATAGAAAGGAATTTCTTTGGGATAAAATTTGAAGTTAAGATGAAATTTTCTTAGTGTGTGTGCAATGTTAGGTATATGTTATTCATAGTTAGTTATTTCAAATTTTATCGACCACTCTCTAGCAGATGTTGAGTAGATCCCTACTACTCTCTACCATGGATGGAAAGAACATCAATATATAGACATGTTGAATTCTTTCGTCTCACAAAACAAACAAAATAAAGCAACAAAAATCCCAAAAGTTTTAAAAATAGAGTTATTTTTATTTTTATTTCTGTAATGATCATTATATTTACTCAAAGATAAGACAGTTAATTACAAGTCAAGATTTTATCCTATATCATTATACTTAGATTATGAAATCCTTATTATTTTATTTAGCGGAAAATTTAATAGTTTAATTCATCTGGTTAAGATGAAAACATTGTAAGTTGATCTTAGTGTGTGCAATATTGAGTATCTTGGAAGCTTTAAATACTTTGTTAAATATGTTATTTAGTGGTGATTTGGGTGAAAATTTTGAAACCACCCATCTATTATTACATTTAATTCGTTATTTTAAATTTTTTATTTATTTTTCATAAATAGCGTGAGCTATGAAAGCATCAACCACATGTATTTTTATTCCATTTTTTAGTTGCAATGTGATTCAAATTCATGTGAAATGGAACATTGCATTGATATTATCAAAGGCTGTGAAGCACAAGATATATAAAGGAGTTTCTTTGGGATAAAATTCAAAGTTAAAGATGAAATTTTCTTTGTGTGTACAATGTCTAGTATATGTTATTCATAGTTAGTTATTTCTAGTTTCACCAACCACTCTCTAACACATGCCGAGTAGAGCTATACTACTATCTACCATGGATGTAAAGAACATCAATATATAGACATGTTGAATTCTTTCGTACCATCTAAAAAAACAACAAAAATCCCAAAATTTATAAAACTAGAGATAAAATTGAAAGAAGGTCATTGATAAAATAGTCATGAAGTCACAATCTTCATAAACTTCAACAAGTCATTTAATGGATTTGTCATTAGGAAGTAAGTGCATAATAAAAATCTTCATCTCCATTGGCAATTTATTGCAGGCATGACATTTGACCCTGTTTCAAGTTGTAATAATTCCACATTGAAATCACCCTCTTCTCCAGTCTTAGTCTAAGTGGTTGAAATTTCAATTCAAAACTATTTATCAAATTTGCCGGTTTTCACACATTTCCAACCCATTTTTGTAGTTTTAAACAAAGATCTTCATGGTTTCATAGTTTTTTCAACTATATCTGACGAACAAATCATCCTGTCACTGCCATGGATCTGTATTTGTATTGAAAATATAATCTCATCCTCCGAGATTTTTATCATTTTTGACGAAAATTTATTCTTAATTATTTACTCTGATGACAATATATGGTGTGTCACTGCGGTGGCATATCGATATAAAATTTTGTTGATAGACTCGACCAAGTCGGGGTCAGGATGCATAGTGAGGTCAAGATTTGTTACCACTCCAAATAAATGTTGTCAATCTAACACGGGGTCTGACCTTCCAAATAATCAGGGTCGGCCAAATCCATTCCAATAAAAAATTGCAAGCTTGCCAAGCGTGTGATTTTCGACTAACTAAATTGGTCTAGGGATCCCTGATGACTATGTTAGAAAGGATGATGATTATTTCATTATTATTTTCCCCTTGCGATTTGACACTAGTTTTAAAGAAATGTATCATATATGAATATGTATATTAATTTCAGGAGTTGTCTTTAGTGCGACTTTTTGGAGATTCCAGTGATGGAATCCGGCGGAAAAAATTGAGGTTAAATCTTGATTTGTATTATTTAAAATGGGTTTTTAATTGCATATTTGGATTCAGTACCTTGAAAAGCCCCTGGGACGCTTTGATTGTGCAGGAATTAGCTATCAAACTTGTGATTTCAATAAATTGTTGCCGGATTTTGACCGGAAAAACCCACCGGAAAAGCTTCCAAAAAGTCTCTTTAAAGACAACTCCTTAATTTCATAGCAATAACGTTTGAATGAGCGAGGAGATATAACATTATTTTAAATAAGGAAAAAATTAAAGTCTTACTATTGAGTAAATAGTAATAATAAATATTAACACAATTAATTATGGATTAAACTTGAACGTGAAATATGCTATAATTTTAATTTTTAATACTTTGTCCTCCTTAACAATGAAAAATTTAAAGGTACCATGTGATGGTAGATGGGGAAATGCAATTCGATGAGAGCCCTAGTCGAGGTTGATCTCATAGTCGGAGTTGATCTCTTCTTATCGGTTGTCAAGTGAAACTTGGTCCTGACCTCTCACTATTGGGGTCAAGGCCGATCTCATAGTCGAGATAGATTTCCATTAGATACGTTTCTGGAACCTTCTTTTTCTATGTCACAAGTGTTTGATATATCCCACTTACAAGTTATTGGATGCACTAATAAGTTATTGACACCTAGTAGATTTGATCGCAAATACAGTCTAAATCATTTGGATGAATTTTTCATTTCCATAATTCAAAAGTAAAGGCAAAACAAATATTTTCACTATCACAGTTTATATATATTTCCAATTTAATTATATATATAAACATTTTTCGTAGCCAGAAAGAGAAGTAAGAGTAAAATTATAATTTTAAATTGTAAAATAAAATTTTCAATTGTTTTTAGCAATTAGAAATTTTTCAAACTTTTAAATAAATTCAAAATTGTTTTATATGGCACAGTCTCTTTTCACTAATAAATAAAATGCCTTTTTCCACTAGTTATATAGTTTCAAGTAATACTGTGAATCTTTTCATATTTATAATATATAATATTATATTATTATATATATTATATAATAATTATTTAATATATTATATAATCAATCACCTTAGGAGCTCAGCTATTAGAATTTTCTAGATTGAACCCTCTTAAACTCTAAACTTAAAAAAAAACTTTGCGAAAATATTTTATCAAAATTTGATAGAAAATATAATTTAGAAAAAAAATTATTTCAATCCATTTGTTAGTTGGACTTATGATATTTTTAATTGGTTTAAATGTTCTTTTTTTAAAACAGAGTTCATTTTTTGAAAAAAATTGCTAATAATCTAAAACTAATTACTTTTACTAAATTTATCTTGAATAGTTTTTTTTTATTTTTTATTAATAATAGTAAATATTTAATATACATTAAATAATATTAATTAATAATATACATTTCTTGTAAGTTTGGCAAGACTACATTTTCAACATGTCCAATATATCACCCTAATTGTAACATCCCTTGGTAACCTCGCTTAAAAATGCATGGGGTTAAATTTTTTTACATAATTTACCCATGGGTAACTGTCCAAATTACTATTTCAGATTCCTCATTAGCCATTAGATAGAATCTTCATCATTACATATAGTAACTTTAGTAAAGGAATAGTAAGTTACATAACCATTAATAACCACTATTATACCATATTAACATAAACTTTCTGATGTAATCTTGCATCATTTTCATGATTCCCTTAACTATTAATCACATACTTGATAATATAAACATCATATCATGAAAATAATCAACATCATCAAATTGACACAATAAGCAATCACATCATTGAACATCGATATACCCTAGAAACCTCGTAGGGTGAAAACCAACAAACGTTTAATTTTATTATAGAATAAGAAATCACATCATTGAACATCGATATACCCTAGAAACCTCGTAGGGTGAAAACTAGCAAACATTTTTATTATTAAACGCTCATGAGGGTGTTCACCCCTCACTCAATGGCTTATAAGGGGGTCCATCCCTTAACCATTGTCATAAAATCTTACAAATAAATATCATTAAATAAAACTTATCTAGCTAAAATCTCCTACAATCATCATGATTTCATTTACCCACAAATCTTCAATCTTTATATCTTTGTGGCCTAGTTGTTCCATCAGTGGACCATCGCGCAACTCACACTCATTTGCATGGACCATTAATTCTTTATCTGCCAAAATTTTAAACATAATCTATCCTTTACATAGGTCACCATTATTTCCTACCATTATTATCGTTAGCATACTTTGATATCATAATTACATAAAGTATTAATAAGCAAATAACCAATCTTTAATAGTGATGCTTTAACATGTATTCATGTGCATCCATGAATGTAAATATAATATCGCTACATGCTTCTTCTAACAACACTACTTATGAACTAATTATAAGCAAATAATTATCAAAGCGTGTCAAAATAAATACCACATTACTATGGTTTTTCTCACACTAGCACAAGTTATTTTCCAAGGGAAAACCATTGTAACCATCCACTAGCATCATAGCTTATATTTCCATGCATATAATTAGATAAAACTTATTCAAAGAAATATAGCCCCTCAACTTCTTATTTGTGCATGTAACTAAGTAATATTTCCAATACGACAGATATTATTATTGTTACTATTATGCATGCAAATGCATGTCCCCTTCTAAGAGAAAGATAACATAATAGATACCATTATCATGCATGCAATGCAAGTCCCTTTTCCAAAAGCATATTTCCAAAAGAATGCTTAACACAATAGAGCATGTAAACACATGTTTCCTTTTCGAGGAAATCTAGCACAATAGGGCATACAAAAATGTGTTTTCTTATCCATAAAAGTAATGCAATAAATCATACCAACATTACCAATATATATGTTCCAAGGAAACCAACACATTACTATGGTTTTTGTGCATGTAAGTTTGTCTTCTTTCTCAAAGATTCTTTTCCAATGTAAGCTAACACAACATGTTATTTTTTCCCACATACGAACATATATTTTTTCTAAAGAAAGCTAATACAAATCATGCATGCATATACATGATCTTATTTTAAAAGAAAAGTCTAACAAAGTAGTTATAATAGCATAAAAATAATCACATATTTTTTTAAGGAAAAATAACTCAATAGTTCTATCAATGCAAAGGACATATCTCTACAACATGACTATTCATTGTGTATGCAAGAGCTTATCATAATAGTCATTTTTTAATGTATGCAATACATATCCCTCCTTTAAGAGGGTCTAGCTATTTATGTTATATAGGGTAATACTTTCCCTTTTCAAAACAACTGATGTAATTAACTATTGTTTCTATGCTTCTCCATATGTGTTATTTTCAAATAAAATTATTGTTTATTTGTACAAATAACACATACTTATTTTCAAGAACCCGGCATAGTTTCTCTATATTTTATGTACAAAGTTATCATGCATTTGTTTTCAAGAAAGTATCATAATCAACCCTTCTTTTGCGCATAAGAACTAGGAAATCCTTTTTAAAATAATAACAAGGTTAACATTTTATACATTAAACCATGCAATTAAATCAAACTATCCAATATATAACACACAATAATTTATCATTTTACCCACCAAAACGTGTAACTTTTGCAAACTCTTGCAAAGGACTTAACACAATTGACTTATCTTTAACACACAAGAAAAACATATTATTTCTAAATAATATTCCTATGACTTATATTATCTCTATGCATTTGATCTATGCATAGGTTATTATATTTTTTCATAACTAATTATTATTTTTCAAAATAAATTACCATAACTCTCTTATGCATGGGAATCCATGGAAATCTTTTCCATGGATTTATTAAATAACTAATCTTTACCAACACTAGAAATATTTTACCATGACTAAGCACAAAACCATTGTGTTCTTTTCAAGAACACCAAAAGATTTATTTATTTATTTATTTATTTTTAACAGAAAGGATTGAATTACTTATCTCTCTAACTAAACTCATTTTGCATGGTGAGGAAATAAGTTGTTACAATCCATCCTAGGTTTTTTAATCTTGACTTCTTGGTATTTTACATGTAAGGTTTTCCTTCAGCAAGTTACTTGTCTTTATGCAAGTATCAATAGCAATACTACTTATATATATTTTTTTTACCAAAACAAATATTTAATTGCAGTCCCTTTTTCTATATGACAACCTTGATTCTTATCATTTTCCACATGCAAGAAACATATGCAAGAATTTAGAGAAAAGTTTGAGTTTAATTACTTGTCTTTACTGCCACCATTACAATTGATGAGCCCCCAAAATCGACTCTCCTTCACGAAAACTAAAGCTAGCATGTTTGAGGTGGTTATTTTAGCCCTTTGAAAATGAGACTAAAATGATGAGGACCTTATCTCGTCCACTACAGTCCACTCCCTAAAATTATTCTTCCTTGACCAAGATAATGTTATTGCAACACCTAATAGGAGATTCAAACTTGGCATGTACTCCATTTAACATTCGAAGTCGAGCTATTTCTGACATTTCATCACCCGACTCGAGGGAATGTTCAAGCATACCTCTCAGACTTTGAGCACGACCTGCACTTCTTATCTCCCTTAGATGACTTCACTCATAAATATTTTATCTTTTTAGTGAGATCTATACCCCTCGTCATAATGGGCTCTTTTATCGGGTCTTCCCCGCATCATAAACCCCAACCTCTTTTTTATTTTTACTCACTATCATTACCGTGTGGTAATTTTTTTCATTCCATAATGAATTGTTGATTCATAACTGATCATTAGTAGTTCCAAACTATTTTCAAAACCCTAACAAGTTCTTGACATGAACAAATTGGAATTATGTTAATAATTTAATTTATGTTAATTACATATGTCACATAGGCTAGTTGGGTATATTACATACTCCCCCTTGAATAAAACATTGTGCTCGGTGTTTATCATTAAATTTTACTCATGATATAACAATATAAACTATGCCTACTATGCAATCTATCCAAAAAAGTAGTATCACATAAAAAGTTTCTTATATAAAAACAAAAATATATAAAGGTTGATTTAGCCTATTA
Source organism: Pinus taeda (assembly GCA_000404065.3). Lineage (NCBI taxonomy): Eukaryota > Viridiplantae > Streptophyta > Pinopsida > Pinales > Pinaceae > Pinus > Pinus taeda. The sequence continues at coordinate 23,833 of APFE031553307.1, read as the reverse complement.
TATGCAACCACTTTAAAAATCCATAGTATAAAACCTAAACATCTGGTGCAATTGGTGCTTCTAGACCCCTACCAAGGATGGTCTATGATAATAATCATGGAATCTGTCATGTTGAGACTCTGAAATCATCCACACCTCATGATCCAGCTGAAGGCCCTTCTTAGAGAGGGATTCAACCTGGATGTTGAGTTCCCTATAGACATGAGAAATCGTGAACATGTTAAATGCATCTTTTAAACAAACAATCTCATTGACGAGAGGAATAATCCCCAAGTTGTGACTTATTATTGCTCAATTACCCGGTTGATACCCAACATTGAGTCTCCAAAATGTTGCAAAGATTGAATATCCTTTTCAAGGGAAAGAATAAGGAGGAGCTTCAATGCCATTAACTTTGTGAAGTTGTTTATACATTCAACCAGCCCCATTTTGATGTGGAATTAATGAAACTTTGTCGAAAACAATATGACACCTCCCACACAAATTCTTAGCTCACCTTAGGTTTCCCCATTAAAAGTATCCCAGAGCTTGGACTTATCTATTCGAACTTGTATAATAGTTTTGATATAATTATTTGTTTGAGACTTGGGCATAAAATATAATATAGCAATGGATTGAGTAGTGGCAATATCCAAAAGTAAAGAATAATCATTAAAGATGGATTTATTCCTAGAAATCCATATGCCCCAACATATTAACAGAGGCACCACCTTGAAGGATTTACCCCCCTAAACATAAAATCATTCTAACCATGCCATCAAGAGATCCTCCTTGTTTTTGAAAACTTGGACCAAGTTTATTAGAAGCTAATTTCTAGACAAAATTTCTGTAAGGGAAAGTGACTAGCATATAATTGACATTTTCCTCTATATCTTTACCAAACACACCAACTGGGTCCTTCAAATTTCCTCTTGTGTAAATTATCTCAAGTTGGGGCTTTGTTCTTGAAGGCACACCACATGAACAATATAGACTTTGTTGGGAAGTTTAGTTTCTAGAGTAGCTTCCACTATCTGACTTGTGCCTTAGGTAATCTACGATCAGATGGGATTATCCCATTTTTGGAGAATAGAAACCATTTGGATCAAATGATCAAACTAATTCATATTCTACTTCCATTAGTCTGATATGAGCTACCCTTAATGCCCCTATATAGCCATTCCATGTTAATTGCATATCCTTAGTGTAGGTTTTAACCTTGTACATAAATTACTTGCAAATGAGTTCTTAAAATAGAAAAATATACAATTGTAAGAATTTAAAACAAATATACATGAAGACTTTCTCCTGGATCCCAAAATTGGGACTACTATATTGAATTTTCATTATATTCCTTTCAATGCTACAAAACATATATATATATATATATATATATGTTGAAGCATTCATAAACCCCAATCCACTAATCTTATATTAGAACATAACTATACTTCCCTTGATCGTATCTATAAAATACCATAGGAAAAAAACCATCATGTTCAAAACCATGTGCAAAATCCATGCACAAAACCATGAGTAGGTCTGCCCACAATCTTTGGCTTCACCCCCCATCCTTGGGTCTGCATAAAATGTTTTTTTCCTAGGGAACCTCCCCAGACCTTATGACACGTGGAAAGAATATAACATGCATCCAACGTTCTCTGACTTATTTTGTTCTTTCCACATAGGGGTTTGCAGGAGAGATTAGTTGTTGGTCTAGGACCACAATGCCCATTTTTCTCTACACCAAGAAAACTTCTCAGTGCTCACAGACTTTGTCAATCCATCTGCAACATTCCTTAATGTGTCCACCTTTATCAACAACAATTTTTTGTCTTCAACCATATCCCTCACAAAGTGATACTAAAAATTAATTTACTTTGTCTTCGAATAATAAGTAGGGTTCTTTTCCAAGAAAATTTCACTTTGGTTGCCACAATGAATCCTTATAGTTCATTGTACCAATGCTATACTTGTATACAATCTCTGCAACCAAATTGCTTCCTTTCTTCATGAGTGGTTGCCATGTATTCAATCTCTATAGTTGAAAGTGTCACTACAACCCGTCTCTTGCCCATCTAACTAAATTCTCCTCCAAACAGGTTAAACACATACTTACTTGCATATATTATATGATCTAGATCTCCAACCTAGTCTACATTAACAAAGCCACGGATGTCCAAAACTCTGTTCCACGCAAATACCTGAAAATCCACTTCATTGTTGCCCAATGCTCCTTCCCTAGTTTTGACATAAACCTACTCAATACACCCACTACATGTGCAATGTTTGGTCTGTTGCAAACCATTGCATACATCAAGCTACCAACTACACTCACATATGGAACAAGGGACATGTCTTCTTCCTCTTCTTGTGCCTTGGGACACTATTCAACACATAACTTTACACCTACAAGAATAGAAACATTGTCTGGTTTACTATTCTGCATATTAAACCCCTACAATATTTTTTCAACATACTTTATTTAGTTTAACCAAAGCTTCCTCTTTGCTTGATCTCATTTAATTTCCATGCCAAAAATATAGTTTGTAGCACCAATATCCTTCATGTCGATTTTGAAGGATGATTGGGTCTTAAAATCATGGATAATTTCTATCATTTCCAATGAAAAACATATCATCCACATACAAGACCAAATAAATAGCATGGTCACCAATTAATTTAAAATACACACAGTGATATGCTTTGCTCCTTGTGAAGCCAAGTCCTCATATATATGTATCAAATTTTTGATACCACATCCTTGGTGACAACTTTAACCCATACATATATGTTTTAACACCAAATATTTCTTACCCTTCACTGTAAAGCCTTTTGGTTGCTTCATGTAGATTTATTCTTCCAGATCCATGTGAACAAATGTTGTCTTCACAACCATTTGTTCTACTTCAAAATCAAAAGCAACAACAACGGATAAAAGTAATATAATAGAAGCTAACTTGGCAACAAGAGAAAAAATATCACCAAAATCAATTCCTAGCACCTGAGAATAACCTTTTGCTACCAACTAAGGTTTGTATTTCTCCACCTTGCCTTCTTCATTCATCTTCTTCTTAAACACCCATTTGTTGCCAATGGGTTTCCTTCTATCCAACAACTCCACTAGATCCAAAGCCTCATTTTTATCCAAATATGCCATTTCATGAACCATGGCCTCTTTCCAGAGTTTTCCATCCTCTGAAACCAGTGCCTCACTGATAGTTCTAGGACCATCATTAGTAATAGATAAAGAAAAATTTGAACAAAAAAGTAGATGGACTATTCCTCTCTGGCTTCCTTCTCTCTCAAACTAATCTTTTCAAAATTGGAGTTTGTGGATGATCTTCTTCTTATTCGTGTTTTATTATAGAGTATGATTATTCCTCCTTCAGTTTAAACTCTATCTTCTCAGGTTCCTTTGGTAAGACTTCTTGTTTAATAGCATCCTTCACCTCTCTAAACACCACGTCTCAGTTGTACACAACCTTATTTGTTTTTGGGTTCCAAAGCTAAAATTATTTTAAACCATCCTTATACCCAATAAACATGCACCTTTCAGATTTACTATCCAACTTGGTTCTTTTCTCCTTTGGAACATATACATATGCATCATGTTAGTGTCGGTATCTTCATCCCTTCATCAGTGATCAAATTCTCTTTTTGCATGCATTTTAGGTGTCTCATCTGATCAGTTGCATTCCATTATGTCAAGGATCAACTGATGGTAGTGATTCATTATCAAATTTCCCTCATGGTCTTTACCTGTTGGCTTATTTTCATAATTTCAAGTCATTTACAATCATCTTTTGTCATTACATTTGCAAAAGCCATTTTTAGGGTTTTAGGTCTCATTAGGTCTAGGGTTTGCCACCATAGTCATGTAAAATCTCAATAACGGTCAGCAGGCACATGAGGAGGTCTAATAAGGTCTCAAGATCAAAATTTCAATGATGATATACTCAATAAGTGATTTTTTTCCTCAAAACCATATTTTGAGGTTAAACAAAGTTTTTATTTTCTATGTATAGAAATTTAATGTAATTTTAATTTTCATATATGTAATAAGTTTAGAGCTGCTACCCTTGGTCGCCTTGCCAACTCCAACCACTGCAAGCAAAAACACAAGCATCAATGCATCAGTTTGTCAAATGATTAAGAAAAGTCAATTTCAATGGAAAAACAAAGTTAAAAACCAAAAGTGACTTTAACATTAGAAAATTGGGTTTGAGATGAGTGAAAAATTAAAGTCATTCATATTTAAAGTGAAAAAGGTCCTCTTTGTCATTTCATTGTGCAAATTTACTCTTAGAGAACAAAAATCGTGATTTGGGAGTCAAAGAGGCAAAAGCCCTGTTTTTCGAGGCAACTTGGCCTAGCGCTGCACATCAGAGGCAGTGCGCTGCACATCAGGTAGGCACAACACATTAGAGGCAAAACTGTAGTGTCATTTTGAACTGGCATTGTGCATCAGGAGGGCGTTGTGCATTGGGCCCAGTGCGTTGCGCATCAGTCCAGTTTGGTCTAAATCATCCCAAATCATGCCATAACCCTCAAATTTTCTACATTTTCCCTTTACAAGTAGGTAATTATCCTCCTAAGGCTGAATTTGAGGTCACATTGGTGTTTTTCATAAATCTTGCATGTGAAAAATGAAACCCTAGTTTCTCTTCATTGTTTGCCATCCAATTGTGCAATTTTCATCCCATCTTCACAAAAACATCATCAAACCCCTTTTCACTCTTTATTTACCCTAATACACTCCATGTATCCCATTTTCTCATATCCCACTCCCCTAAAGAAATTATTTCCCTCACCAAACCCTAAATCCCTCACTAAACCCTAATTTCCCAAAATCATTATCTTCACTCCCCAACTTCATTTCTCAAGAGTAAAATCTCTTCATACTCATCACCATTGTCCTCTTTCATCACCATTTTTCATCATACCTTCATCTCCTCATTTTCCCAAGACTAGCAATATGGCAAGAAACAGTGACTCAAGCTATGAGGCAGAAACACAAAGTGACAGTTCAGGAGATAGAAATGTACAGCCTAGGATACCTCACAAGGGTGGGAAGATAATTAGAGAGGAGCCTATTAGCATTTCTGAAATTCTTGCTTTCCCTTTTGCCACCACTTGTTTCAGATACCAATCTTGCTTTGAGTTTTGTGAGCTAGTTGAGAGGGTTAAGTATCATCATGAATTGGCTAGACAATTTGTCATCAACATGGAGGACAGTATGGTATAGCTTGCTGGCATCAACTTCACTCTTTCACTAGCCATTATTGCAGAAGCAACTAGGATGCCAGATGTGGGGGGAAGATGGAACAAAAGACAAAACATCAGCAAATAGAACTATGAACCCTACATTAAAGCCAAATATCATAGTCAATTAGGCAGGGTGTTTCCTTTTAAGTTTTTGGAGGATCGGTATGTGCCATTAATGGAACTCATCATTAAATACTTCACATGTGAGGGAAGGTTCTCTAGACTCTATGCCTATCATATCAGATTGCTTATGCATTTTACCAGGGTTAGAATGATGAGCATACCATACTTCATTTGCAAAAACATAGAGAGGATGACTATAATTGCAAAGAGGAAACCATACCCACAGTAGCTCAATATCATTTATCACTTTTCTGTCATCAAAATTGTTGTTATGCATCAGCTCACTCAGTTGGGAGTGCCATGGGAAACCTTCATTGCCCATGAGATTTTCAAGGGGACTCAAATGTTTGTAGAACCTCAAGAGGAAGCTGGACCTTCCGGGAAACAAAGAGAGCATGAAAGAAAAACTGAAGAGGCTCACATTCTTGTGTTTATAACTTATGAAAAGGGGACAAGAAGACTTTTTGCAGATGCCAAATAAATATTATCTCCACCAGGGGTGGAAGGGGTCTCGTTCTTTTCACTGGACAACGGGCAAATGTTATCTTCACCTGGGGTGAAAGGGGCTTTGCCTTCTTCTTCAGCAGAGCAGTTACAGGATCGAGGAAAGAAACCATTGCATGATGAAGGGCCTTCTGAAGGCAAAGATAGGGATTTCATTTTGATTGAGGAAGAGGACTAATTTAGGCTCCCAAAGCTCAAGACTCAAGGATGACATCATCAAGGAGAAAGAAGTTGAGATCCAAAGCCTATCACTTGACCTTGAAAGGGCTAAATGGACCATTAATTACCTTGAGCAAAAGAACAAGCAATTGGAGGACAAACAAACAATCATGGAGCTGCAAACTATAAGGGAAAATCGTCAAATGGTAAAAAGAAGGAAAATCAAGCTGACTTCATTAGAGCAAGAAATATAGGCTGGCTGAGAATCATGGTTGGAAAGAGTGAATTTCTACCTTGAGAAGCTTCTTGACAAGACTAATAAGGAGAGAACATGTTGCGACACATGGCCTATCACTATTTGGCCCAAAATAAAATTTGTAAGACAAGAATAAGAAGCCTAAAAGCCAAGCTAGGGAGAGCCTTAAAGGCCAAAAAGGAGCAAGATAAACTTAGAATCTTGGCAGAATCTTTCGTGGCCCAGAAAAGTAGTTGATAAGCTTGCCTCTTGACAATTTTGAAAAAAATTAGAGAACTTTTTTTCATCTCCAAATTTTTAATTGCAATACACAGGAATTTTCCTCTGATGCGCAGTGCCACTGGCGCTGCGCATTGATCTGGTAAGGAATTTTGAGGAATGGCTTACATTTTTGGATTCCTCATGAAAAAATATGAAAACCCAGAAAATTTCATGAATTTTGGAGGAGATCTGGGTCACCTAAAGGGAAAAACATACCTCAAAAATGCCCTCTCTGCCACTTTTTGGACCCACAGGAAGCAGTCTTGGGAAAACTGATTTTTGGAGGGGAAAATGGACAAAAAATTAAAAATTTCAACTTGTCCTAGAAATTAGACAGACAGATGTTTCCAACAAGCCATCTTATAGCAAATTTGGTGAAGGGGAAGGCCTCCAAAATCAGCTTGGAAAAGGCACTACGCATTAGGAAAAATTTTGCCAATTTTGCTCAAAAACTCAGATTTTTGCCTAGTTTTCTATCAGTTTGATTTTTTCTCTCTCATGGTCAAATTCATGATTTAAATTGATGTAAATTGATGTAATTTGATGTGAAAATTATGAAAATTGACTTAAGGAGGTAGTTACATCAGTTATAGGTGGTTTTGAACTGAATGAATTAGTTTCCATAATTTTAGAGGCAAGTTGTTCCACTGCCTATTTTTCAGTTCCTAGTTTAGATCTTGTTGAAACAGCTCCTAGAATCATGGATTCGACCCCTAATGGCTAGCATGGGTGGTTTGACGCCTATATATTGTACTTTCTTAGTCATTTGTCAAGTTTGGACTTTTGTGGATGCATTGAGCACAATTGTACATCACTTCTACAGTTTGGCAAGGAAATAAACCAGGGTTTTGTAGCATTTTGTGGGATTCTTATGGTAATGTGAATTAACATTGTGTTATTCTCTGTAATTTCAGTTGATTTATGTTTATGTGTGCCATCATCTCTCTCTTTCTACATAACTAAATGAATCAAGTTTGAAAAGTGGAATTAATTGGTATTTCAGTGCTCTACCTTGGGGTTTATTTAGTTCTATATGTTTTCTACTGCTTGAAGAGGACTCATGATACTTGCATGCCCTCTCTAGCTCCTTGCCAGTCTTTAGACTCACCATTAAACTCATTTCAAAGTGCTAAAACACTTTCCTACCTCGCTCCACAGAAACCTCTGCAAATTTGTGTTGATTTCCTAGACCCAAAGCTACCTTTCCCATCTGATCCAACAACCCAACCATTAAATTCAATAAAATTATTCTGAGCAAGCATACCTAGCCTAAAATTAGTATTCATATAAATAATCTCAAGCCTTCCTTGATAAATTTTCATTGAGATTGACAAGAAGAGAGCCCTCTCTCGACCTGGTAGGGCTAGCTACCAGGTTAAGCGTGGTTTGATGTTACCCTAGACCTACCATTCTCAGCCTAAGGTAGATTTAGGCCCTAAAACATCACAACCAAATTCCATGAGATGTGAGAGAGAGGGTGTGTTACTAGTCCATACCTCATGTGGAGTCTTATCCACTGCATCTAACTAGAATTCCCACACTAATCTAGCACCACTGAGCATACTTCTTGCCTTTTCCATCAATGTCCTATTAATTCTTTCTACAACTCCATTTTGTTGAGGTGTTTATGGAGTATCCTTATGTTGTCCTATACCACACTTCATATATAAATATTTGAATTCCTTCTTGTATAAATATCCACCATTATATGTCCTCAACTTCTTGATGTTCTTCTCTGTCTTATTTTCCACTAGAGCCTTAAATTATTTAAACCTGTCAAAGACTTCAGATTTATTCCTAAGGAAATATATCTATTTATTCTTGAAGAATTCATCCATAAATAATACATAGTACATATATTTACCCATAACTAGAAGCGAAACAGGTCTAAACACATCATTGTGCACAAGCTCTAATATTCCTTTTGCCCTCTTATCACTAGAGTTGAAAGTCACCTATTTTTTCTTCCCATATAAACAATGTTCACATAAATCGAAATATAGAGAACAATTATACATACCTTCTACCATACCATTACCATGCAGTATTTGAAGGCCCTTCTCTCCAATATGTCTAAGTCTTTGATACCACGTCATGGCATTTTCTCCTGAGACCACTAAATTTTCAGCTCCACTTTTAGGAACCACATAATTATTACAAACAACAATAACAATGCTAACCAAAAGCTTGTATAGAGTTTCAATTTGAACTCCATACATCGATACCAGTGCACCCAAACCATCTTCCAGGTATCTTTCTTGAGCACTATTTTTACACCTGCGTCATCCATCCTGCCTATAGAAATCATATTTCTAGCCAATGTAGGAATATGCATAACACTGGGAAGTGTTCTAATCCTTCCACCTTGCAACTTTGTCTTGAATTTTCCATGTCCCATGATTATGGCATTCCTTCCATCCCCTAGGAAGACATCACCACCATCATATTTCTTGTACTCGCAGAACCACTCCCTATGGAAATTGAAGTGAAAGGATGCACCTGAGTCATTTAACCATACCTCATGATCTACATGTGTACTTGAATAAGCCATGTACAAATCGCCACCTTCATCTGAGGTGGTTTTCACCTCTGTAGAAGGAGCATCATCAGATCCCTTTCCTTTCTCAGAAGTTTTAGATTTAAAATCCTTTTTGTAGTGCCCTTCTTTTCCACCTTTCCAGCATACCTTTACAAGTTTTCCTATAGATTTAGATCTCCCTCTAGATTTAGATATCTCACTCAGGACTTATTTCTATTTATGTTCTAGGATAATCCTCTTATAGATAAGGCATCTCCATTTCGATTCTCCATATTTTTCCATATCATCTCTTCCGACAACAAGGATGATACTATTTTGTCAAACTTCAAGGTAGTTGTATTTCTATGTATAGAAACAACTAGACTATTCCGTTAATTTGGTAGAGAACACAATAGAATTATGCACTTATCTTCATCTGAATTTTTACTATCAATAGATAACAATTGATTCACCACAGTATTAAAGGCATTCATATGCTCTCTCACCGAGTCTCTATCCTTCATTCTCAAGTTGTACAACTTTTTTTGCAGGAACAGTTTGGTCACCAGAGACTTAAATTGATACAAAGTCCCTAAATTTTCCCACAAATCCTTTGATTTTGCTTCTCCTAAAACATTCAACAACACTGAATTTGAGATACACAACCATATTATTCTCTTTTCCCTCCGATCCAACTTCATGCAGTCTCTTGTTGACATTGTCGTTGGTTTAGCACCTAGATCTACTATGATCCACTGATATTTATCCACCACTAGATCCTCCATCTTGAGCTTCCACAACTCAAAAATCTATAAATTAAATTTCTCAATCTCTATCTTTCCACTATTCACCATCTCCTTTGACCATGAGAATCAATCCCACAGATCTCCCACTGTAACAGGATTGACAACGGGCCTGAGTAAAACCCCTCAGCAGTAACGGTGCCCCTTGAAGTTGAAACAGATATGATACCAAATGTAGGTTTTAACATTGTACAAAAATTACTTGCAAACAGATTCTTAAACTGGAAAAATATACAATGGCGAGAACATAAAACAAATTTACAAATACATTTTCCCTTGTATCCCAGAACTAGGACTATCAAATTGATTTTTCATTATATTCCTTCATGTTGTAATACATATATATATACATGCTTAAGCATTCATAAACCCCAATCCACTAATCCTAGGTTAGAACATAATCATAGTTCCCTTGACCAGATCTACAAAATACCATGGGTAGAAAACCATCATTCCCAAAACCATGTGCAAAACCATGCACAAAACTAGGGCAGGTCCACCCAACTATTATTAGGTTCGGATGAAAACTAAATAACAAAAATTAGGGCACTACCCCAGACCCCATGATGCGTGGAAGGAATATAACACACACCCAACACTTAGGAATGCCCAAATAGCTTCTCAATAAGCATCATTGGACCCATACATTATTTTGAGATGGGTCTACTATCTAATTCAATTTGACTTTGCCTCTTTCTCATAGATAGGTTGTAAGATCCAGGGGCAATTTGTGATCATTATTCCTCCCAAACCATGGATCTAAACCTATTCATAGATAGGGTGCATCTCCAATTCTCCACGCAAAACCATATTATATCAATGGAAAGGAATAAATGACAAATTTCCGTATGATTGAAGCATTAAGACTTTGAATCTATTCCTCTATGGATAGTGGATAAACATATTTCTTGTGTACTACCTCAATCTCTAACCAACTTTGGCAGTTGGTGCTTTTGGAAAGAGTGTAAATTTGTTTAGTCCCCATCCTCACCAATCATTCGAAAGAGAAATTCAATCCCATTTTAGCCAAGGAAAAGAAATAGGATCAAACAACCCTAACCAAAGAAATTTTAGACAAAGTTTCATCATCCCTTCCATAATTCCCTTTGGAGTCCAAGAGAGCGACATCCAATAAACTAGAATGGATTCAAGGACAAACTTAATTAAAACTAATATTGCTAATATGTACAACCATCTCAGGCTAAATACTTTTAACCTCTTTTCCTTTTTCTCAATTAACCAATTCTAGTCTATAGTCTTATATGAATTAGGATTTAAAATAAATCCTAGGTATTTTAAACCTTCTTCCATAGTGGACAAAGTAAGCAGAAAGTACTCATGCAAAAGAAGGAGCTTGACATTTCTCAAATTGAAAGATGACAACATATACTTATTGAAATTTATGATCATACCTGTAGATACTCCAAAAATGGTAAGAACCTCCTTTATCAACTTTGCATCTCTTCTCAATCCATCATAGAAAATATGAATGTCATCAACAAACAACAAATGCATGACACTTAAACGAATAACAAAACTTAGACCATGTAGATTCCCCCTATGTTTGGATTTCCCTAGATCCATCTAAGGCCTTCTATAACTGACAATTAAGGAAGGGGAGCTAATGGTAAGCCTTGACGTAGTCCTCTTTGTGCATGAAACAAAGGAGAGGAAAACTCATTTATGAGAACAAAAATGAGACAATAGATACACAATTCATGACCCAATATAAAAAATCTAGTCCAAAACCCTGATGAGTGAGAAGAAGTCTTATACACAGTCAACTAAATCAATTGCAGGCTTTGGAGATGTCAATTTTCATAATTTCACCCTTCAAATTCCTTTGTTTTAGACTATGAAGACCTTCCTGGGACACCCCTATAGCTTGATGAATCTATCTCCCTTCCAAAAAACTAAACCATTCCTTTGGGATTGTTTTAGATAATATTCACTTTACAAAACAAGCAATTACTTTAACAATAACCTTCTAAACACAATTGCATAATGGTATGTTCCATAAATCATTGAATGTGGAAGGTTTATCCACCTTTGGAATAAGGGAAATGAAGGTGGCATTGAAAGAGCTAAGGACACGACCAATAAACCTTCATTCTTCCACTAATCATACAAGATCTTCTCCCGTAATCTCAAAAAGGTCCATAAAAAATTCAATAGACCATCCATTTGAAGTTTGGCTTTTATGCCTATAAAAGCTTGACATAATTTCCTTTAACTCTTCCATATTTACTGCCTCCATCAAGTGTGCATTGTCTTCATCATCAATGAAGTTGGGGAAATAAAGAGTCATACCAACCACGTATGTAATTGTAGCACCTAGAGTGGTCTTAAAAAGATTCACAAAGTGGAGTTTCCCCATCTCACATAGCTCTTCGAATGAATACACATTATCTCCTTCTCGGCCATCGAGATTCAAATTAGTGTTTCTTAATGTCCTTCCTTTAGTGAATATTTGGGAAAAAAAATGTGTTCTCATCTTTGATTGCTAACGATAATGCTTGGCTATTGAGTCCCTATGCAGTCTCTTTTTCCTTTGAATTACTTATTTTCCTAGCTTCCAAACTAACAAGCCTTTCTTTGGATTCCTCTAAAGAGAACCCCTCTGAGTCTTCCTCAGATATAGAATTGAGTTAATCTTCTACTTCTTGAAGGTATTGTGAACCAATTTTTCATTTTAGAACAAACCAATCAATGGTATTCGATTTCACTAATTTGAGGTTCTTGACAAAGTGGGAGAGAGGATTGAGTAAACACCATTTGACCTTAACCAAAGCCCAAAACTCCACATTCTTTAGCTAGTTTGCATTTAATTCAAACAGGAAAGGTGGCTTCCTTACATGGTCTTTTATTTCTAGAATTATTGGTGAATACTCAAATGCACCGCCCACCCCAATCCATTAATGGATTAATGGTAGAACTTCCACTAGATTCTCAATAGAAGTGTACTATCAATGAATTCAATGTACTAAATGGTATTACCCTATACCATTAAAAATTATTAAATTATTTTTTAATATACGTGCAAAATAATTTTATAGTATATTAGTATGGATATATTGGTATTTAATATAAAGTTGATATTGAAATAATTTGCTTAAAACAAATATTGACTGATTTTATTTATAATCAACATTGAATTTTTTTTATTTTTTTTTGTTATTAACATTATCTTTTTAAAATTGTATGTATTAAGTAAAAGAATTACACATCTCATTTAAGTTGAATATTGCACTACATAAATGTTTTAATAAACAATTTAGATCCACCTTACCCCTTATCTATCAAGTGATGGGAGGGATCAAATATATGTATACACACATAGATACCATGTATCAAGTCCATTTTGAACATGTAAGGAATTACACATTTCTTTCAGAATAAAACACACACATGCACATGGATAAAATATTGGTTATTGGTTATTTAAAATCTCTATTTAAATACATAAATGGGTTTTTGCCCTAAAAAGCCATGGAGCATTCTAGTCCCTAATAGATTTCTTGAAAAAATAACCAGAAATCATATAAGGAAAAGAGCCAAAACTAAGAATATTTAAACTATGGTTATATGTCCATGCATGTATGTATATGTGCCATATATCAACTCCATGCATTTTCATATGCATAAACTGATTCAACATGTTAAATACCATTGGGTGCCCTCATTGTGTCTATATTATTGGGAATTCTGTTTATGTAGACTATACATCTTAAACTTGCAATGCCAATAAATATTCACTATATTTAGGACACAATTCAACAAACTACATAGAATAATTAGACCACTCAAAATGTTTTAATCATAACTTATTTATTTATTATTTATTATTTATTATTTATTATTGTGTTAAGTCTTAAACTCATTTTGGAGCTATTATGGGCATATTTTTGGGTCAAATTTGGCTCCCAGCGAGATTTGTTGGAGTCCCAAGTGCTCTACGGGTTTTATCAAAGTGCTAAGTTCATTGGGAAAGCTCCTATATAATATAATATATATAGTTCACAATTGATCTTTTATAACTCAGGTGGGTAGAATAACATAATTCTCAATCACTAATATAAACATAATTAACATTAAATAGTTCTATTTATGTATGTCACAATGGCATTTTTATGTATAGCTTACAATTAAATATTTTTTTAATACCACATGTCAAAAGGAATATTATTGAATTATAATATCAACTACCAACCAAGTGAACACAACAAGAGATTATTGATATTTTTAACGTTTCTAATTAAAACTAACCAAATATGTAATAAATTTTTTTACTTTCAATTACTTTTTCTTCTGTTCGTTTTATACATAAAATTGATATAGGTTTTATACATTAAATTGATATAGGGATAGTTTACTGAAAGCGAACATTAAACTATTTATTTATAATTTACAAAGTTTTTTTTATGATCAACATCAAAATGTATTTTTTGGTTATTAAACATGGATTAAG
>APFE031553306.1:3635-112879 GCA_000404065.3 Pinus taeda | reverse complement strand
TGTACCATCCGGGACCAGTCAGGATAGTTCTCCTTGCCAGTAAGAACTATTCCTATCATAGAGATGATTGAATGCATTCTGTAAAAGGTTACTTCTGCTGATATAAAAACTTTTGCTGATATATACTTCTGATGGAAAAAATACTCTTAAAAAAAACTTCTGCTGCTTTGAAAAAATGATGGAGAATTACTATGTATATCTCTGCTTTAAAATGATTTTGTTATGGAGAAAAATCATTTAAAATCAGCCTTATATCACCATATATATATGCAAACTCATTCCATATATCATTTAAAATCCTGCTTCTTTAAAGTCACCATATATCATTTAAAATTCTGCTTCTTTAAAGTCACCATATATCATAGACTCAATCCGCACGCACACTGTGATATATCAGATTTAAAAACCAGATTTTAAAAAAACTTATTATTGTTCTCTTACGGCCCTCCCCAATAGCATATGAAATTCATAGTTCGATAGGGCTCCAGATTAGGGTTCTGGTGTGTTCAAATCGCACTCTTAACACATCAACTAATAAATAGCAATCCGCGCAACTAATAAATAGCAAATCACACTCTTAACACTTTTGACTGTCCAACAAAAAGTAATGAATAAACAGCAATCCGCGTTGCTCACCAAATCATCTGAATCAAAGGCATTCGAATCAGATAAGCGACGGCTGCCACTGGAGAAAATACGGGCAAAAGACGACAAGAAACAATCCACGTCCTAGATCTTATTACAAGTGCTCTGCAGCGCCTAGTTGCCCAGTTAAAAAATAGGTTCGACCTTATCTTGCTACTTTCATGAATGAAATCTGTCACTGAAACTAAATATATCGACCATAAAATATATATAAATCTTCTCAGAGAGTGCTGCGTGATATTAATATGACTATGCACGATGGAGGTGAAATGCTATTAACAGGTCCAAATGGTTCTGGGAAAACAACATTTTTGCGTGTCTTGACAGGATTTATAAAACCTTCTGCTGGGCGTTTGTTATGGAATGGCTATGATGTGACTAAATCTAGCATCTATGACTTGCATAAATTAGAACTGCAACGGATGGGTAGGAAACAGTTGAGCGCAAACGGATGGGTCTGTCATTCATAACAGTCAAGACAAGGCGCTTTCAATGACCAATACATTTCAATACGTTACCAATCCAAGCGTTTGCAGGCAGCGGCAGTCTCCAGGTATTCCAGGGATGTCAGAGACTGAGCAGCTCTCAGCCAGGAGTTACTATTTCTGGGACCTGTGCTCTGATACCATGTCAGGCCAGGGTAACTTCAGAATTAATGAGCGAGAGAAAACTGATGATATTATTCATTAGGTAATATACATTTATATACAAATAAAACGGATCAGTTCATCTTCTGGATGACTTTCCAGTTCACCCATCCGTTTCAGATTAGGTGTCAACAAGAGATAAGCATTTTGGTAGTAGTGTATCTAGCTGTAGGAGCAAAAGTTTCGTCATAATCAATTCCCCGTTGTTGAGAGAATCCCCGTGGAATCCCCTAGCCACAAATCTAGCCTTTTATTTGTCGATGCTTCCATCGACTGCATGCTTAATTTTATAAATCCGTTTGGAGGTCACAACAAATTTATCCTTTGGTCTATGAACAATTTCCCAAACATTCTTCTTCATTATTGATTGATATTATTCCATCATTGCATTCTTCCATACTTGATTTAGTAGCCTGATCATAAGTGGAGGGTTCTGATTCAATGAGTTTGGTCATATATGCTGCATAACCAAACTACCTTTTGGGTATTTTGCTTTCTCTGACTATTCCTTTTGGAGTTGCATGTCCCTTGGATTCTTGTAAGGTTGCCTTTAGCCAAGCTAGTCTTTTTCAAGTTTTTGTGATGTTGATAGGTTCTATAGTTCACTTGGTCCTTCAGGTTCTTCATGATGATCAATTGGAGAGTTGATATTATTTGGATTATCTTCATTGGGAAAGTCTAGTCCTTCTTCCTCATTGAAACCAATAGGGATATCTTTGGAATTTTTGTATGCAACACTTTCATCAAATGTAACATCTATGCTTACTTCAATATGATGTTGTTCCGTGATGTAAATTTTATATGCTTTAGAAGAGTTACTATAACCAACAAAGATTCCTTTCATGCCTGCAGGATCCAACTTTTTTTTTTTGTCCTTGGGAAGATGAATGTAGACTCGACATCCAAAGATTCTGAGATGATCAACATTTGGCTTATTTCTACTAAAAGTTTCTTCTAGAGTTATGCCACCAAGAATTTTGTGAGGGCTTCCTTTTTGGATGTAAATTGTGGTCATGGTGGCTTCTCCCCATAAGAATTTGGGAAGATCTTGATCATGTAACATGGCTCTTACACACTCTTCTATAGATTGATTATTTCTTTTGACTACACCATTCTGTTGAGGATTATAGGGAACTATCGACTCCCTCTTAATTCCAACTTCTTTGCAAAATGCCACAAGTTCTTTAGATGTATATTCACCTCCATTATTTGATCTCAAGGTCTTGATATTTCTTTCTGCCATACTTTCAACTTTTTCTTTGAACTCTTGGAACTTTTTAAATACTTCATCTTTAGACTTCAATCAATATATCCAATTCTTTCTAGAATGATCATCAATAAATGCTACATAGTATTGATGACCACCAAGTGATTTTTAAGCCATGGGACCACAAACATCAGAGTGAATTAGATCCAAGATTTCTTTAGATCTTGAGTCACTACTAGGAAATGGCTTCATTTTTGCCGAGAGCACACCCTTTACAAACTCCTTCACGTTCTTCTTTCAATTGGGGCACGCCTGTAACCATTTAAGTCAAAGATGACAATATTTTGTAATGGAGATGGCCATATATTCTATGCTACAATTCACATGAATTGATGTCATTGTGTATTAAAGTTTGATGAGGAGGAGTTAGAAGTCTACACAACCTCTCCTCACGAATCCCAATACTTCTAGAATTATCTATACTAGATCCTTTAACCCAAATAATCACCTTGCCATCATTGAATGCTTCTATGTCTCCTTTATCTTCTAAATAAGAAATATGAAGTAAAGTCTTTTACAAACCTTGAAGATAGAGGATGTTATTGAGATGAATGTTCCCAGTAGATTCCAGCTTGATGGAGGTAGATCCAATGCGTTTGACCAAATAGCTATAATGGTTTCCAAGTTCTACTTTGTGAGAAGAGCTTCCTTTTAATAGTGTTGAGATGTCCACGTTCACCTATCATATGCCTTGAAGCTCCACTATTGATCACCCAAGTTTTGTCATCTTCAATTGAGCCTGTAAGTGCATAGTAGAAATTCCAATTATGGACTCCTTTAAATAATTTAGAAACAAAGTTGATGATGTATATTTTGACGGAATTAAGAATAATCCTTAGTGCCTTGAGATCTTTCTTCATGTACTTGGCCATGGAAAGAGAAAAAGCGTTGTTACAAAGATGTCTTCAATCAAGAGTACTTAACAAGATGTGATCTTTCAAGCTTCCTTCATTCCATTTTGCTTTGACACTATGGTGAGAAACCAAGTGTAGTAGAGATTAATGTTTGATTCCTCTTTTTGAGAATTACTTGTGAATGTTAACTACTTTCTTATTATTTGTTATGTATTCTTCATCAAGCAATTATACAAATATAAAAAATCTAAAGATCATGAAGAGGCAAAACACAAAAATTTAGGCTCTAAGCCAGGGCAAAGCAACACAAGGGGGAAAACCCAACAATCCTTATCTTATATAATCAGATCAAAATGAGATATCTTAGACTCAACACCAAGACCAAGACCAAGTTTGCCACAAATTCCTAATGTTCCACTGAGTTTTTGCGATTGGAAAACAAAGGAGCAGGGATATGCATAAGGGGGACGTATATAAACAACCACAAAATTTAGGCAAATTTAGGGTAAACGGGAGACGTTAGAGTCATTAAAATTATTAAATTATTAAAAATAATATATATAAAAATAAAAAAATAAAATCCCAACAATATGTCAATAACTAAATTAGCAAATAGTAAATCTTAATAATTATGAAATGTACGCCTAAATATGATCATCATTTTGTATTTTTTTCGAAGGAAAAAATCAATAACTTTCCATTAATAAAAATGAAAAGTTACATTGCGTATATGCATAAAGCATTTAGGAATTGTCCCATGGGACCAATATGCATAACACACACATAGTAGCGAAGCTACCAAAAATTAGAAATAAATTTAAAATTATAAATTGCCAGATAAACTGGAATTTTCTTTTTTGCCTTTTTTCTTTTGGACGTTGTGCCATACGCCCAAGTGATGGAGCAGAAGTAACAATTGCCAGCTCATTATTCCTTGTAAGGTTTGAGACTTCTTTGTCTAAGTCGAAGCTTTTAGATACATGAGATCACTTGGTTCCACCAGTGCCTTGATTGTTATTATTCCCCTTTACTTGGATTTCAAGGATCAGAGCTACTATTGAGTTATTCAGATTCTCTGATTGTTTGTTATGTTCTTCCTCCTTTTCTTCTCCCTCCTTTTGAGAGCCTTGATGTTTTTCTGTCTTTGGATGTTGTTGGGTTTCATCCATTTCTTCATCCACATCATCTGATGATGGAGATTCTAGGAATTGCCATCCTTTTTGCTTTTGTGTTCTCTTCTTTGATCTTTTCTTAGCTTGTTTGCATGTGTTTTGCAAATGCCGTGTTTGATGGAAAACCCTACATCAAAAAGCAGTATTTTCAAAATCTAACCATTGTATCCACTTGAAGTCTTTGTGTGTCAGGTTAATACAATTTGGAATATCTTTGCTTAAATCCATCTCCACACTAATACCACCATTCTTCATTTTTCCTTGATCTCATATCTCCTTGATATCTTCCTCATCCTCCTTCCATACCCCATCTCATATCCCAAGATTTCCATGCTCTCATAGCTCCCCCGTGATCTCCCAGTGGTTTTCTTGATCCTCCTCCCATTCCTCCCCTCCACTCTTCTATTTATTTGTGCTCCCTCCTTGCTTCTCCTAATCTCATGTTGCAGTTTCTTTCCCCCTGTCTGCTCTGCGCTCCCTCCTCCCTTTGCTCTTTTCCTCCTGTCCCTGTCATATTGCATTATCGAGCATGCCCTCCTTCACTATTGGCCTATGCTCTAGCACCTTCTCTCCCTCTGCTTTCCTAAGCTTCAGTCAATCTCCTCTGCGCTCTCCCTTTCTAGGTGCAATCTGCTTACTGCATCTCCCTGCGTGATTTCCTGTCATTCTTCTTGCCCTCCTGCTTCCTCCCTCTCCTCATTGAGCCTCCCTTCTATTGATCTCCCCACCATCTCTTTGTTGTAGCTGCCCCACTCTTTCATCAGTCAACAAAGGAGTGTTCGATCAGTTCACAACGCAGCCATGGACATGAATCCACTAGATATATCCTCTCAAAATGAAAAATGTGTGGTTTGTAGGGCAAATAAATTCATGATTGATTAGCTTCGTGAGACAATCAAAGATTACAGGATACAATCAAAGTCTGAGAATGATCTCCTGAGAAAGCAACTTGATGACCAAAACTCTGAATTGGTAGCTCTCAAAGACAAGTGCCAACATATGGAGGATTCTGTCAGCTACCTCAAGGGCTTAATCATCAATCAGACAGGTGGAAAATCCAACTATCAGGGCAACATAATTCAATCCCAGAAGGAACCTTTAGTTAACCAGTTTTAAAAGACCTTCAATTAGTCTTTCCTCCAGTACCTTGTCATTGTTTTCATATGTGTTGTAAATCTAAATATATGTTCAACCAGTTTGTTAGGCTCTATAAGAAGAATGTAGTTGGAAATCCTGGTAATTTCAGATGTAAGGCATGGGGAACTAGGAACTGTGCTCCCTCATCTTCCTCCATTTGCATGCTTTTTTCCAAAATGCCTTTTGTAATGGGAGTTTGCTCCTTATTTCTCTTTTTGGAATAGAAAACACAGTAACCGATCTTGTAAAAAAAATATCTAGAGTTGAAAGTTCAAAACTAGAACAATGAAACACATCTAAAAGAAATGAACATCATGATCAAATAACTAATAAGCGTCAAGGTGAGTTGATCCTCTAATGGTTGGTCTTCTGCATCCATCTGTTGCATGAAGGCATATTTAAATTTGTTATGATTTTTAATTGTTATTAGCAAAACTATTTGTGGGGGCGTTGTCCCTCTTGCGTCCCCCCCATAAGAGAGGTGTTTCGTCACCAAAAAAATTCCCCCTCGATGTTTCCCCGAGTTTCCCTAAAAAAGGGGATGTCAGAATATGTTTCCCCAGGGGTTTCCCCATCCCGAGAGTGTGGGGGAGTGAGGAAGAATGACCCCCACCTTGAGGGACGTGTCCCCATGGAACACTGAAGATTCCAAGTCAAAATCCTCTTCCAAGTCCCCTTTAATAGTTAAAGTCAATGCTGGTCAACCTACTCCAAATATGGTCAAGACATAGATTTTGCCCTTGCAATAGAGGCCAAATCTTGGCCATTCAATCACCTTAGAAATTCAACCCTTTTCACATAAATATGTAACATGTGAGCGCTGCAATAGGGTAGAAACATTGTTTTCTCTCTCTTTGTTGACTTTCTTGTTTCTCCTTTCACTTCAGTGCTTGTTTCTCCTTGTTCAGGTGCAAAAATAGATAGAAGATGTGATGATACATGAATGAATCCAAGAGGTCAAACTTTCCTCTTATATACAACTCTCCAGGAAGGTCGAATAGATGTCACTGGGCCAACTTGTAGATCTTTTGGGCTTATGACACAAAAATACAATTTGACTTTTTTTTCTTTCAAATGTTCAAATGGGACATGACTCAAATAAATATTCTTGACTCAAAATAAAATATTTTTGACTCTTTTAAGTATGAAAATCATGCTTTAAAATATAAAATGAATATAATAAATAATAAATACATCAATGATAATTTTATATTATGAAGACTGACACTACAATTTCAACAACTTTTAAAGAAAATGAGGCAAACCTTACCTCTCAATTCAAACTATCAACAAGGTTGGGAGCATCTTCACCAAACCTTCCACTTCCTTCTTATGGAATTCACAAATTTGGTTCAAAGCGGTCTAATTTGGGACCACTTGAAAATAGTTTTAATAAAGATGTTCGAGAGAAGGAAGATGCAACTATAGGTCAATGCATTTATGCAAATTGCCTTCCCTTCAACCTTTTGTGATCTCCTTATTGGGAAAAAATGATCAAAGCAACAATGAAGTGCCAAAAGGGTACAAGATCCCTGGATATGAGAAGGTCGACACTACATTGTTGATTGTCGAGAAGTTAGATTTGGAGGTTAAATTAAAGTCCATTTGTAATTCGTGCCGCATATCAGGGGTGTCCATAATTTCTGATAGATGGAAATATAAAAGGAATATGCCTTTGATCAAGGTGATTGCTTAGAGCCCAAAGGGGGCAATTCTTTTTTAAGGAAAAATAAATTCAAGCCTTCATCACAAACCACCAGATGTGCCAAGGAATCTATAAGGAATTTGCGAAGTTGGAGCTCCTTAGGGTACCTAAAATTTAAAGTTTATTTCATAAATTTGAATTCCTACGACTCTAAATTCAAATATGTAAATTAGATTCTCAAATAAGTTATGCTTTGTGAATCATAATAGGTATTCAATCACATGTGATTTTTAATTTATTGAAACACTAAAAATTGCAGGTTGTTGAGAGTCATTTTGCTTCTGCCATCATAGTCTTAACAAGGCTTATAAAGGTGAAATAAGCATTACAATCAGTGGTATGCAATTCTCTTTGGTGTTAATGGAGGCTGTCCTAAAATAAAAGAGCATAAGCAGTGAAAAGGTTGGTTGTTGATGATAAATGGTGGGATAGGGTGGAGTACCTCTTGGCATTTACTAAGCCAATTGTGGATTTTCTATGCATACTTGACACAAATATGCTTAATTTGGGAGTGGTGTAGACTCCATGATAGAGAAGATAAAGGTGGTTATAAATGCCAAGGAGAATGACCTATTACCACCCAATTTAGCAAGGTTCTAGAAGGGGTTCCAAAGGGACTACTAATAGATCAAGTGGCAACAACGCGACAAAGACCCATTTTCATCTCAGTCAATGTCCCTTGCTTTTTACAGACTTCCATCAATGGGAGGAGTCCCTATATGGTGGAAATCACCAGAATGATGAGGTCAATTTTAGTAAAATATGAGCTTACAGGAAACCCTACATAATTTACATGTATATCTCAATTGGATGTATTTCTTTGATGATTTTCCTGCTTTGGACTTTACTAGCATTCATAGGCAACCTAATTACGTCACAAGGAGGGTGGTACATGGGCTGCCCATGTTTGATGGTGATCACTCTCTACAATTGATCATGTAGAAATATTTATTGCACATACTTCAAAGATGAAAGTGTCCACCAAGATGTCCTTATATTGTTGTTCATGGGATCCCTCCATGGTCATAATTCATGGCTGCATAATCACAAACCTAGGAGCATCTCATCTATTGAGGAATTCTTTGATGGATTTCTTAGACATTTTCAAGTATGCTCTTCACTAAACACTCAGGAGGAAGCCTTCATTAAGCATCATGATAACTTTGGAAATCTAGATGATGGGAAGGAAGGAGGATCCTCCCTAGGTCCACATGAAGAAAAATGTGATGAAGATAATTTTGAGAACACGTGTGATAGGGAGAATGAGCCTATGGAAAGTGAAGTTGAGGTTAACCCTACTTTTTTTAAGAATACTATTTCTGATAATCCACCCTTTGAAGACCTTGCAAAAGGTGATCCTCTAACCCCTTCAAACATTGATATCAATCAATACTTACATATTGAAGAAGGTAAATGGGAGGTTCATGAGAATTCTTTGGACAAGGTCCCTATTTATGACATTGATGATGAGTATATCAATAGGACGCTTGTCTCTCTTCATAATCCTAGGATTGTAGTTGAGCTGCATGTGGACCGTTTCCTTGACCCCTCTTGTAATAAAGAATCATTTCTCTTGCCCGAATATGATCATCATGAGCAACCCACTTGTGGTGTCTCCCCATTTCATCAGTCTCCCTTTCTGTCCAATCATGGCCCTAGGGTGGCCATAAAGTGAAATATCAATGATAATGACCATGATGGGGATGATATGCCTAAGGTTACCATCCATCAAAGGTTTATAAGTTTGATTGTAGGTATCTCTATCTTTTGGTTGGAAGAAACGGTCATGTGGAGTAGATTACATCTCTTTGCTCCCTCTTCCCCCATGGAACCCTCTGGTGTGATCATTTTATTTTCCCACCTCCTGCCCTTGTGACCTTCCATATAACCATTCTTGCCCTTGCCTTTGGATCTATTGCATGAGTAAGCAAAGGGGAAATTGTTATCATATTAACTAGATGATATGTTGGTTTTATTGGGTTTATGATTACACTTAGTATTTGTATGATGTAATATACATATTAGAGTTGGATGCATTGCATGCTGATTTTCACATTAGAACTAATATCATGTTCTTTTATTTCTTGTTTATTTTTTATGGCCTTACAAGAGCATGGGTGATCATAAGACGCCACAAAAACTTGTTGCCCCATGCTTAGTCTTTGATGTGTAGGTAACAGGTGTACTGTCCCAAGAGATTGTTGGTGTTCTCATGACCTCCCCATTTGAGTACGCTTGTGCACTCTACTAAGAGATCATGTCCTAGTTGGAGCCAGATTTTACCCACCATTTGTGGGTGACACCCATAGGAGAATTTGTTTCCTCTTAGATTGTCTCAGCGGGTGGCCAGTAGCCCCTTGCAACCACCATATAGCTTGATGCACCAACATCTCCACCATCTGAGCCAGCCATTATGGACCCTTTCCCATCTGTTATGATCGTATGTTTGAAGGTGGGCCTTCCAAACCTGAAGGTATGGCTTTCATTATGTATCTAGGTATTTTTGCTTACTTATCATGGACACTTCTAGGCATTTATTAGTGGGGAATTCAGTGGAAAAAATGAGCTTGATTTGTACTCTTGTCCCCTTGTCCAACTTGGTGGTTAACCTTGTATCCTAGTCCCGTGGGATCTCCTCTATTGACTACTAACTTTAGGAGGGGAACTAACGGGAAAACCCAATTTTGGTTTCATGATACCCCTTCCTGATATCACATACATCACTCCCCCTCCACTCATTATAACCCCTTTTCACATATTTACCATTCGGGTCCACATTTGTCCATTGGGTCCACAAGCAGTTAGCCCCCACCCCCCCTTTGTCCACACTTTGGGTCAGGCCTGGAACGATGCCTCAAAGGTTGATGCAACTAAAAAGAAAGTTAAAATCATAATTTGGCCACTTATAATAGGAAATGTACCATAAAATGAAAAAGATGGTTGGGACATAAAAAACTAGCACATGGGCAAAAGCCAAACATGATCTCTACCCCTTATCATGGCCATCACCCTGGTTCCTAGGGCCCCTGTATGAGTCCTATGCATCATTAAGGAACCCATGATTTCCCCAACCCTTGGTGGGTGATTAACTGCCCAACCTAAAGGGGGTATTCACTGCTATATCATTCACATATTGCTCTCATTCCCCAAAGCCTCGAGTAATTCTAAAAAGAAAAATCAATAAAAGAAAAAATGCATATGAAGAAGGGTGGAAAAACAAAGCTCCAGGTAACTCATGTGCCACAATCGCTACCTCCTACGTCTATACATCCATGTGTGGACTTCCCTCATTATAGTTACCCTTATACCATGGCAGGTGGTTTTGAGCCTTCCCTTGCTACCCCACTCCGTTCTGCCATTATTTATGACACCTTCCATTTGACGGATGTACCATGGACTTGTCACTCCCTTATAGGTTGAAACCACCTAATAGGGTCCTTGATCAACCTCCTTCTTGAGCCTAGGGGCACCAATACATTCTAAATCCCATTATGGAAAAGCATGCCACTGTGAAATACCCGTTTGGTTCCATGATTTGTAAGCTCATTTTCTTTATTACACTAATGAATTATTGTAATGGAAGGTGAGGAGACAGATTGGATCTTATATAGGATTGTAGGTGGATCTTCATCTTGGGGTTTAGACTCTCTGTACAACATCGAAGTCCTCCAGAGGGTCTTAATGACATTTGTAGGGTGAGCGTTGAGAGCCATGGGCCTCCACTATAACAAAGAACATATAGCCATTCCATGGGATCCTCAACACCACCTATTGCTTCTTCGTGTCCCACTTGTTTAATGATGATCATGCACCTGGATCACCTTGCCTAGTCAGATACACACTTGCACCACACACTTGGCAGCTGATCTAGAGCCCAGATGAGGTTTTGTCTCACCTAGGGCGACAAGGGAGGGCTTGCATCATTGTTCCAGCACTTGTAGATGGAGCACAAGCTTGTTTGATCCAGTTGGAGACACATGACTATGTTCTTTATGCCCTCCCGCAACCACTTGGGAGCACCACAAGTCATTTTCTTGGAGATCAAGGGGCCACCCCTTCATCACTACTATTAGAGCCCTCCTATTCATTATGGCTCACGAGGGGCTTCATTTGGCCTTTCGACGACCCTTCTAGCTACTTTTGTATCATTTTTTTGAGAGGTTAATTATTCATGTTATGGAGCTATTTGGTGGGCTTGTCACCAAAATAGGATTATTTTGCACATTATTTTATTATTATGGGCATTATTAGGCAAAATTTAGCCATTCAAACCCCTTAGAGGATCATATAAATGTAAGAAGATCATTTGATCTCTTGTCATCACTTGGATTTTGGATATATCATTTTAAGGATTCCAGAACTGCAATTTGTGGAATGAGTTGGATCATTAAATGCATTTTGATGTGTGGAATATTTTTCTCTCTCTCTTGTAGCTTCTATTTGGCAAGTTTATGGATGGATATACTATTTTTGTCATGTAAGTGCTCTTTTCATGTGAATTTCACAATGTTTCATATCTAATGTATGTAATGCTATTTCATGATTTGATTTGTGCCCTAAAATTAATGTGAATTTATGAAACACTTGTAAATCGTGGCTCGTTGCATGTGTTATTCATCTTGGAAAGAAGAAAGAATTTTCCTAGGGGTAGGTTATGCACCTTTTACCTTGAAACTCCATCAAATCTTGCATATCAAAGTACAAAAGTCTAAAGTTGTTGTGAAGTTGCATCCATAGAGAGCATCGCTGCTTCATTAGGCCTCCTTGAAGAGTGAAGTTCCTAATCTTGATGATTTCAACTTCAATATTCCCAATAGCTAGGAACTAGTCCTAGATCCTTGGTGATCACATTAACTTAATGAAATATCATTCTTTCACCTCTTTTTTTCCTCTTTTCTTTGTCCTCTAAGGATAAGGAGATTTTCTAGGGTTTGGTGTAAAATTTTAGGGAGGAGGAATTTTAGGATTCCGTCCAGACAAGTTTCTTCATTTATGTTTCCTCTAGGCATCCTCTAGTTTTGAACTAATTCTAATGGTAGAATTTCAAATAAGTTGATGCCCTAGCTATCACACCAAGAGGGAACCCTCGAAGCTACTTTAACTTGGGGATTTCTTGAAGGTTTGCACTTTGTAGTTCATCATTCAAAACCTTTTCTCTTAACTATAGGTGATCATTGGATGAGCCTTTACCACAATATATATCTCAACCCTTGGTCTCTTATAGTGTTTATCTTAAGGGGTTTTTCATGGAAAGTCACCATAGATACTCCCAAAACTCACACTTTAATTGAATCTTTCTATTGAATGAGCCATCCTTGCCTCACTTTGAATCCTAGTATAAGCACAACAATCACGAGTTACAAGAGATTTTGAAATTTTTGATCTCAGACATTCATCATTATTAAATATTCCTAAGTCCAAGGTCATCCTTCATAGGTCTTTCTTTGGGATCCTTTCAACTATTCTTTAAAAATTTGAAACATTAATTGAGCCTCTCCTTTGAACGAGACTTGGAAATCACATTATACCTTGCCATTGATCCTATCATTCAAGTGATTTCCTCCATATTGAGACTCCTCCCATATTTGAAAGTCTGTAAAGAGTAGGGGACATCGATTGAGGTGATAGTGAGCCCTTTTCCCGTTATTGACATTTGGTCTAGTAATTATCCATTAGGTACTCCTCCTAGGGTCCCTGTTAGATTGAGCGATAACAGGACCCATATGAAGTCTTTTATAAAGAAGTAAAAGATATATTGACCAAAAGGTGGAAGAAGATAACTTCCCCATTGCGCCTTTTGGCCTATGTAGTGAATCCAAAATATTATTCTGCAAAGTTTCAAAGTAATAAAGAAAGAGCCGCACTAAATAAAGACCCAAAAATATTGTAAGGATTTAAGCTATTTGTAGATCCTGATTTTGGGATTCAAATTCATTCAGAGTTTGCTCATTTTGTAGGATCAGAGGGTTTGGGTGCAGATTTCGATTCTATGCGGGACAAGACCATATTAAGTCCAATTGATTGGTGGAACTACTATGGTGGGGAACTTCCTCATATACAAAAATTGGCCATTAGGATATTGTCACAGGTTTCTAGTTCCTCTTTAGTAGAGAGGAACCAGAGTACATACGACTTCATCCATTTGGTAAAGCGAAATAGATTGGGCTCCAGGAAGGTTGAGGAACTATTGTATGCTCATTCGAACCTTTTCCTTTCATCACACAAGAGTGACAAATAAAAATTTGGACCCACCAAACTATGGGATGTGGAACCAGAGTTTCTTGACTTGGATATGACATTGAATGCCATGTCTCATATGACTTTGTTTGATAAGGAGACACCTCTAATTGCATTTTCAAGTGAACTTGGCAACAATGCACCCACTCATATAGAGAATTCAAATGTTGATGTGGATATTAATTACATGGATAAAGCGATATTTGATGATATGTAAATGTAATCTATGATGATAACATAATGATGATGAAATTTATGATGATGTTGAAACTTTTGAAAAATGAACATTGAATATGTCACATGTTAGTCATAATTCAATTTGTAATTTGTACAATGTAGCGTGCATTATTAATTTTGGTGATGATGTTGGTGATTGAAATTTGAAACAAAAACTCGATGATATGTTGAATGTTATAATAATCATTGACGATGATGACAATTCTTATGTTGAATCGATGATGATGATTTGTTTATGTTGAATTCAAGATAATGATTATGTATTTTTAAATATAGAATCCATATTCTAAAAGATGAAAGGTAATATGAAAATTTTATTTTGTCATATATATATATGTTGTTTCTTTGTTGTATTGTATCCATATTTTTTGAAAGTTTTCCATATTTGTTTCAAACCTCGTATCTGTATCAATTCCTGTATCTGTTTCAATGCAATTTAACTTAAAACAATTTTCCCAGGAAAATGTATTGGAAACTAAGCAAACACCTACCTCGAGGCCAAGGAAAAAGGTGAGTGGCCAAAAGGTTGTGGACTTCTAATGCATCAAGTGGTGTACTCTAGGGCATTCCCACTCTAAGCTGAAAATACAAAATTCATGTGACCTTTACCGTCCCTCAAGTTCATTTCCAAGATGAACATAGAATATTAAAATGCATCACAACATTACAAAAATCGTGTGACATGTTGTAGAGTGCCTCAAAGGATTTATGTGCTAAAAATAAATTGGCATAAGTTTGGAGGAGTAGGAGGCGAGTGATGAAAATTTCGATGGAAATTTATTTGTTTTCATTTTGAAGGGTCGAGTTCATGCAAGGACCCTAGGAGAAGAGGTAGGGAGAGCCATACTAACATGGTCAAGTTGGGATTTGAGCAAAATACTTTTTCAGCAAATAAGTTCCTTATAATTTACATGATAAGGAGAAGTTCAGTTTTACTTATTTTATAACCATAGGATATGGGCAACAAGAGTAGGATAGGAATGCAATATAAATCTCTCGGCAGATGCAAGGGCTAGGGAGAACACATGAAAAATCCACACTAAGATGTTGAAATTGGGATTTGAGCAAAACCTATTTCTAACAATAAGTTCCTTAGTATTTACATGATCTAACATGGTGAACATGGGATTTGAGAAAAATGTTGGAAAGACAGAGGATCTTAAACACAAATCACACACGAGCTGTGACTCTTCTATTAACCACAGAAAAAACTTGATTAATTACAATGAACCCGATGAAGAATATTGATATGTTTCCAACTAGAGACTCACCTAAAATAACTTGACATGCAACCACACACTAAATTCAACTATGACTTAACTCGACTTGACTCAACACTTAGTTAACCGGCTGTCTAATTTTAGACAACTTCTCATGTGGGAATAATTAGCTTATTTTAACACTCCCTCTTAATTACGACTGCTAAACTAAGACTGACTCATAACAACTCAAACATGTATGTTGGTCTATGTCTCAGCTAGACTTACAAGACACAAATTTCGTTTGTGAAACTTAAACACATCTTTTTTTAATGGCTTGGTAAATATATCAACCAATTGATCATTCTATTTACAAGGCTTCAAGTGAACTTCATTGCTCACAAGTTGTCTAATAAAGTGATATCTAGTATCAATATGATTTCTCTTCTGATGAAACACACTATTCTTGGATAGTGCAATCGCTGAGATGTTTTCACAATATATTGTTGTTGATCCTTGTTGTCTCTGCTTGAGTCCATTAAATACTCTTCTTAACCATACTGTTTGACATGTTGCTGATGTTGCTTCTACATATTCTGCTTTTGCTGACGAAAGTGTCACAATAGGGTTCTTCTTAGATGCCCATGCTATCACACCTGAACCAAGATGGAACACATAATCAGAAGTGCTCTTCCTATCATCTGAACTGCTTGAAAAATCACTGTTTGTGTACCCAATCAAATCCTTCTTATCTGTGCTTGCATAAACTATGCCACAATCTCTAGTTCCTGCTATGTATCTCAAAATTCTTTTTCCTGCACTCCAATGTGTGTTTTTTGGAGTCTCCATAAATATGGAAATCAAACTTATTCCTTGCAAATATCTGGTCTTGTAGCTATGAGATACACGAGGTTGCCAACCAATCTTTTGAATAGATCTGGATTGACATCTCATCCTTCATCACCCTTTCTCAACTTTGTACCTATTGCAGCTAGTGTAGTGACATGTTTGCAATTTTCCATCCTGAATCTTTTCAACAAATCTCTAGCATATTTATTTTGACAAATAAAAATTCCTTTTTCAAATTTCTCAACTTCTATGCCAAGAAAATATATCATGAGACCAAGATCTATCATCTCAAATTCTTTCATCATGGTTGCTTTAAATTCATCTAACTCAAAATCACCTGTATAAATCATGTCATCAACATATAAGAAAACACTCAAAATTTGTCCATGCTCATTTACCTTTGTGTGCAAGGCTCAATGTTGCTTCTACAAAATCCATTCTTGATCATGTAGCTATCAATTATGTTATACCAAACTCTAGACGCTTGATTCAGTGCACAGAGCGCTTTCTTCAACCTGTAAAATTTATCTTCATTACCTTCAACTTCATATCCTGGAAGCTGTTGCACATAAATTTATTCTTTTAGAATTCCATTCAAGAAGGTTGATTTCACATCCATTTGATATAATTTTCACTTGTTTTGAGTTGCCGTGGCTAAATCTATGGTTACAATATCCAATCTGGCTACCAGAGCGAACATTTCTCCAAAATCTATTTTCGGTTTCTGCGAGAATCTTTTTGCTACAAGTCTTGCTTTATATCGGTCAATTTCACCTTTCTCATTCAACTTTGTCTTGTACACCCACTTTACACCAATGAGATTTTTATCCTTTGGCAAATCAACCAAACCCCATGTATTATTCTTTTCAATAGCTTCAATTTTTTCATCCATGGCTTGCACCCAATTTTCATCTCTCATTGTTTCTTCAAACAAAGAAGGTTGGAATGACAACAATGCAAGATTTGAACTAACATCCAAATCATCATAAATATATTTTAGACTTCTCATCTTTCTCTTAAAATTGCTTGATTCATCACCTTATTCACTGTTGGGAGTATCTTGATTAGTTGATTTGCTTGAAGATCCATGCTACTTAGAAAATCTTGGAGTCCTTGTTGGTGTGTCTCTATTTGGTGTCTTCCCATGTGATTCTTGCTATTCCTTTTCTGCTACATCATCTTCTTCCATCAGTAGGACTTGTGCATCGACTGTTTTGTCTATACTACCATTCCAAGACTCTTGTTCTTTGAACACATCTCTACGAATTATGGTCTTCTTGGTGACAGGATTATACAATTTGTAAGTTTTTGATTGCTCGCTATAACCAATAAATATGCATTTTTCACTTTTATCATCCAATTTTCCTCTTTGCTCCTTAGGCACATGTGCATAAGCTACACAACCAAATACTCTGAGATGATATACGCTGCAAGACATACCCAACCATGCTTGTCCTGCTACTTTGTTCATCACATTCTTTGTAGGAGATCCTTTAATCACATAAGTAGCACATTCAACTACTTCTGCCCAATACTCATTAGACAAGTGTCTACCTTTCAATATGCTTCTTGCCATGTTCATAATTGTCTTGTTCTTTTTCTCTGCTACACCATTTTGCTACAGTGTGTTATCACTCAGGTTGTTCCCTAGCTCCAGAAGGGAATACGGCCGAGGTAACCACTAACCAATCTTTTAGGTGCAGATCCTAGCCAATTTGCAACCAGAGAGGGCTCTCTCTTTGTGATTTAGATTTGTTTGATTATATGTTAGGCTAGTTATGAAACACAAGTTTTGTTTGGTGTTTGGAAGATGACATTCAATAGCACAAGGTAGTAAGTTGAGAGAAGTTCAAACCATTGGGTTGATGGAGTCTAATGGAAATAAACTTTTGGATATGGTTTCTTTGGTAATAGGAAAATTACAGAGCAAGACAGTTAAACACAGAACAACATCGAAGCTGAAATAGGATGAAATGAAGTCAAGAAATGAAAGGCAATTAATAATCTTTCATTATGTTAACAGAGGGAATTGTGTAAACATTATCAGGGAGCAATTAAGCATTCCTTGATGATATTTAGTGTGGAAGAACCAGGGAGACAAGAGCAGTTAAGAATTCTTGCCTATGCTAGTCCTGTGGAAAACATAAAAAACTACAGGAATTGAACACAGAGTACATCAAAGTAAATTCTGGGTTATTCTTTTTTCTTGTAATTTAGAACATGGTATTCATATGATAAATAAAACACAAATACAGTAACTCAAGAGTAAAGGAAACTTATTGATCCATGCATCAACACAAGAATTCTGCAATACATCCTTCAGCCATTGATTCCACAATCGACAAATTCACCAACACAGCATCCAACAATTTTATTTCAGAAGAGTTCTCAAAATTTAGAGAGCAGGTCCAGAATGCTATTCATCAGCCAACACTAATACATCTCTCTTGAAAGTATTTATAATAAGTTTACATAATATCTCATGGGGAAATATCAAGACATAAATTTACCCATCTACTCCGGCAGGGGCAATAACTGATGTGGAAAAACCGCGCAACAATAAATGAGGAAATAACTATGTTGTACTAGCTGCTTTAGGTGTCTCCTGTTATTGCTGACTTTTTGGCTCTGAAAGTTGGTTGATGGCTACTTCCAAGGCTTTCTCTGTATCCAGCAATCTTTGGTTCATCCTCATCAGTAAAATGACCACATTCTCTTCTTCTTTTTGTTGTGCCACCTCTATGGTCTGAGGCTGTATTGTAGCTGGCAGCGTCAATTGTCTTCTCAGAGCTGCTATGTCTTCGTCGTTCTTTCTTATTAAGGCCTGTGCGCCTTTGGGATCCTTGGGATCATGTCCCAATTCTATGTTAATTTCTTCCAAGGATTTTATTCTATTATCCTTGGCTAATGAGGAGGCCTTTTCCAGCTCTAATTGGGCAGAAGTTTTATACAATGAGTTTTGTAGTCTATGAGCCATTAGTGCTTTGTCTGCCAAGGTGGAGTATACCATGTCTCCATCTTGTTTGTGTAACTCAATCTGGTCTATTGGGTGGATGTCTTTAGCAAGAACTTCCAGATTGGTCTTGATATAATCTGCAGCTGACTGTGGCTGCTGTATAGTGGGCTTGAAGTGACTAAGGGTCATCTTCCCTGCCTGGATATCATAGGTTGCCATTAGCCTTTGTTGATTGGTGGGAGCCATTATTAATAATTGGTTATAAAGCTGAAACATCACTGGTTCATTTCTAGCTTTGATTTTTGTGAATGCTCTCTTGATATCAGAGCCTTGTTTGCTTTGTTGCTTGGTGGATGTAACCTCCACACCAGGCTGTCTCTCTTGCTCCTGCTGAAATGAGCTAGTCGATGTTTCCAAAAATGGAGGGATCTGCTGTTCAGAAGTTCCTTCACCCCTAATGTTGCCTTTTGTTTCTTCTGTGAATTCTTCCTCAGAGTAGGGGTTTAGCCTTTGTCTCTTCTAACTTTGCTAATATGTAGATGCCGCTGTAGCTATCTCTTCTGGTCTGTCCCTCTTTTTGGCTCTTTCATCATTATGAGGGGTTTGTAGTACAGGGATCTCGGCTGCCTTTACTTGCGTTGAAGGGCCTTGTTCTTGACCCTTTTCCTGGTTTGTAGATGGTTGTTCTGCCATTGTATTCTACTGCTCTGAATGCTGTATTTCTTTACCTTTCCCTGCACGTGGAGTGGTTTCTTAAGCCGGTTGTTGTGCAGGTGTAGCAGCTGATGTGCTTGCTTCAATATGTTGAGGCTGTGTGAAAGGGACCTGTGCAAAATAATCCATGTCAATTCTCTTCTGATAGTGTTTCATTTCTTTTTCTAATCTTTCTTCTTCAGTAAGATCTTCAATTAGTGTGCCATCTACCCATTCCTGTCGATTAGCATATTGTTCAATGTGAGGGATTGCCTGGTGCACATATCCTGAAAGCTTGTTTTTTACTCTCCTATAGCTAATGAAATGTTCAGGGTCATATGGTGCCCAATAAAAGCTTTGTTTCAGCATGAGTTCATCTCTTAGAATCTTGTCTACATCATTCCAGGCTTCTTCCCTCTTATTGAAAACAAAAGGACCCAATTGATGTCTTATCTTGAGCTGTGCCTTTTTATTTTTGCCATGGAAATGAATCAAATCTGCACTACTAAATTGCCTGAAATATTCCAAGGCGAACAGTCTCATAGGGACATATTTTGGCAGCTTGTAGGGGGTTAATTCACAACCATAAATCCTGATCACTGTATGGTTTTGGTAGAAATACCAATCACCAATGCCGTAGCCCCTTGAAAGATGTAAAATTCTCTGCATTTCAGCAGTGAGCGCCAGAAGGAGTCATCATAAACAGGCAAGTGGCTGGGTAATTGAACATGTCAATGAACTCACAATATGTGTAAGGTGAGTAATGAACTTCATGGAAAACTGAGGTCCAAAAAATGACAGATCTCCTCTTTCCTTTGGAGTCTAGTTTCTTAAGAGGAACTTCGAAACTATCAGGGTGATAGTACAACAATAGATGGTATATGTAGGAGGTATACTTGAACACTCTTTCTCTCTCCAACATCATAAACTGCTCATGGATTTTGTTTGCTATGAAGGTGGCATAGTCATACATGATAGCAGGGGGCTGTCCTGGAGTGAACATGGACATTAGCACAATCACAGTTTGATAAACAAACTCACTGGTTTTGCATCCTAGAATGTAGGATATCATGTCTATTAGGAGTTTCCTTGTTTCATTGAATGAGACTTGATGATAGGGTGGAGGATGATCAGGCTGGCACTGTGGTTGCATAAACAACTGACCTAGTCTTGTTATTTCTGAGCTAGGTAGCTTTGCACGTTGATCAAGCAGGAGTTTCATGGTGAGAGGAACCAGAGGTTGGGTTGGCTCAAAGTTCAACATCTCATTTATGGACTGAGGATTAATATAGAACATTACAGATCCAGCTGGAGTGAGGATTTCTCTTTGTGTGGGATCATAGTTTGCACAGCATAAATGAATGAAATCAGGCAACACATTGACTGAAGGGAGGTAGTAGATAGGCATATTGGATTCCAAGATTCTCAGGACATCAGTGTTATTTTTGTGGTTATTTCTAAATTGACAAAAGGTTTGTAGGTGAGACTTGAGACCCATCATGTCTTTAATCTAGAAGTCCCTGTCTGCCAGAGGTAACCATTCCAAGTCCTTATGTGGTGCATTCAAGGGTGCAATGTTGAGAGCCATTGGAGCCTCCATGCTTCAATTTGTTAAGTGATTCTAATCTTGAGTTTGGAGCTCTTTGGAGTAACAGACAACAGAGAAGTGGACTTGGTTTCCCATAGGAAATTACAGATTGAGCTATGCTTATGGAGATTGCTGCCTTTGGTGAAATTTATAGTCACAACAAAGTTTACAGAACTGGCTTGGAATGTTGGAAAAATAGGGGAAGAGCTCTCCCTTTACAGGTGCTTTTTGGTGATTTTACAGGCGGAGACGGGTTTGAATTGCAGTTTTATGGGCGATTTGCAGAGGCAGACAAAATTTGCAGGCTTTCTTTGGTAACAATGGTCAGACAGTGACTTTAAAGTGCAGAGGTTTGTAGGCAACAACTCATTTGACTTGAATTTATTTCGGGTAATTTTAACAGAGAAATTTCATAAAAACAGGGTTTGTGGGCGACTATGGAGTAAATACCTGTTTTATTGGTGATTGGTGTACAATGAAGACTGCAGGCTGAGCTGAGATAACGCGCTGTCGAGTTGACTTCACTGGGTGACAGACTGTGCAGCTTTGGTGGCAAATTCATCGTAATTTTCATGTAGGGGTTGCGTAAGTCAACAAAATAGGAATAAACAAAAACAATCGCTTTCTCGAGTTTTTATAGAAATTTGGACTTTTCTGGCTTTTGGCGCTTTTTGGGGATGATGTCAGCATGATATAGCTTTTGTCTGGCAGCGGAGTACAGAAGGTGACATGGGGGATGACATGGCGGACACGGCGGATGAATGGCAGCGCGGGTGATGACGTGGTTGCTGACAGGATAGTGATGCGAGCGGTAGGACAAATGGTGGTATACGGTTTCCATCGGACTGCCTTTGGTACGGGCGCGGTCTTTGTCAGAGCGGGCTCGATGCAATGGGAATACGCCAAGTGTCCTTGGGTATGACAGGAAAACCGCTGACCATTGGGTGCTAATGACCTGACATTATGGCGCGTCCGATATCAATGAGGATCGTTGGATCTGGAGAATGCGATTTGACGGTGGACGAGAAGGTGAGTTGTCGGAGGTTTAATAAAGCAGCGCGCACAATAATTTAAATATTTTATAAAGTTTGGAGGGTTTCAAACTTTAGGTTATCGAGAAATGCGGAGCGGATATGGTAATTTAATTAACCAAACGTTAATTAACCCGGTTTATTCCGCGACGAGTATGGTTATTTGTTTGACCAGGGGTCTAACAAATCCCGGTGGGATACGTGGTGGGTTATCATTGGCCCCAGGTGGACCAATGGCTCCCAAGGAATTTTTAAAACATAGCCATATTAGGCAGGGGTGGGATATATATAATGTTTTGGGTTTTTTGCTTTTTATATATAGTAGGGGTAAGGAAACATTAACATAGGAGCTATATAATTAGTTAGGGTGTTAATATGACATATGATAGGGAAATGCTAAGTTTATAGGGTAAATATTTTTTTAGGAAATGAAAGGGAAATGAGATGATTATGTTTACACAAGAAATGTGGCTTGTGTTGACCAAGTAAACACAACGTTTTTCTTAGTAATTCTCAAAAATGAAATGGATTAGGACTATTGAGCAGATTTCAATATCCCTAGGGGATGTTAGTGAAGTTTGTGGGGGAAATGAGAGGGTAAGTCAGTCATGCTCCACTGAACTTGTAGCCACTTTGCCATGATGCTTGTGATATTTTTTGAACTGAACATCACTCTGCTTTCTGCAACCTCATAATTATCTGCCTACCCAACCTAAAACACCTAACATTTTTTCTTCCTTTGATTGGGTGCATTTGAACTAGCAAACCTTGCTTTTCCTCTTTTCTTTTGGCTGCTCTGCTATCTATATCTATCTTTATTTCAACCAAGGGCTCAGATTGAGCAGTTGGGCCCTTTAATTCTCTATCTCATCTAGTGATCTGCCAAGCTTGAACTGTTTGAGGAAATCTTATTCTCTATTCTAAAACAAGAAATTAAACATGACCTAGCCAGGGTTAAACTGTCTGGCTATTCATCCACTGTGAGAAAGTCAGTGACTACACTTTTCTGAACTTGCTATACAACATGAAGTACAGTGGTAGTTTTTTAACAAGCCACTTTCCCGGTCTTTCTTTGGGATTCCTTTCCTTTGTCTTTATCTTGAATTTTGATTTATTGATAATATGGAACCGTTGCAGCATGGAAATGACGATCATATTTGGTATTTCCACAATCAGTCATGAGAAATGACACCTATTGGTATAGGAACCTAACAGTGGCTCCAGTTGGGGATGGCTTTTCCAAGAGAAAAGCCAAAAACAGTAGGTTAGATGGCCTTATTCTCATTTCTTACTTTGTTTTGAAGCTTCCTTTTGCTGCAAGCTAACCAACTGAACCTTTGTGGCATATTCACATAACCTGATCTGAATCTAACTGTAGCTCTGTCTTTGATGGTTGATCAGAATTATTTGCCATCATCTCTACTTTTATCAAGTCCTCTCTTGATTGTTTATGGTAGTTACAAAATATATACCAAGGGTGGTATAGCTGTTTGCTTCTTTCTCAAAATTTGCTGCATCTTATTTCCTATCCTACTGCTGAAATGAACTGCGTAAATAAACACTTTTTATGTACAAACTACATTCTTGTTATGTTTAACAAGGAGGGTCAAAATAATGCTTAACCATTCGCCCATTGACTGGGCCTTCCTGAGTTTCTGTGCCATCCAAACTCTTCAAAAAATAGGTGTTGTTTCCTTGTACATCTTGGATGACAAAAGGGCCTTTCCACAGGAAATCAAATTTGCCATGTTTTCCTTTGTCTTCCCTTATAGAATCCCACTTTAGCACTTTGTCTCCTGTTTATAAATCCTCAGCTTTTGTTCTTTTAAGGAATTTAGGCTTCTGTAATCCATAATCTTGTTTTAGAGAAAACAAATTCGGCAAAATCACATATGAAATCATTTGTCACTTGTCAAAAATCTTCTTGAGTTTATCTTGCAGAACCTGAGTTCTCTGATATACTTCCTCTCTAGTTTGTTGCAAGTGAATAGTTTGATTGATTCTCCTTTGGATGTCATTGGGTTCTGCTTGTAACTCTTGCAACAATTTGATCACAGGGATTCCTAAGGATGAGGGGAACACAACCTCCATGCCATAAACCAATTCATATGGGCTGGTTCCGATAGATCTTTTGGTGGTCATTCTGTCCGCCCATAGTGCATTTACTAGATCTTTATTTTGTTCTCTTCCAAGACTTTTTTGATGATGTTGATTAGGCGTTTATTGGATGATTCTGCTAGACCATTACCTTAAGGGTAATAAGCTGTGGAATGACCTAAGGTAATGTGGTATTTGTGGCAAAAATTGATCATTATTTTGGACTTAAAGGCAACAACATTGTTTGTAATAATCTTCTCTGGACAGCCAAATCTAGGCATGATATTGGTTTCTAAGAATTGCATGATGATTGAGTCATTGGCTTGCCTACAAGGGATAGCTTCTATCCATTTGGTAAAATAGTCTGTGGCAGTTAAGATCCATTTGTGTTGTCCAGAAGAGGAAGGATGAATTTCTCCAATGAAATCTAAACCCCATTGTTGAAAAGGCCTTTCAATTGAAATAGGTTTGAGGGGTAAAGGTAACAACTTCCTTTTGCCTTCAAAGATCTGGCATTTATGGCAAGAAACTACATATTTTCTCACATCAGCAAATAGGGAGGGACAATAAAAACCAGCTCTTAGAATTTTATCCGCTGTAGATTTCCAATATAAGTGTCCTCCACAGTCCCTTGCATGAAATTCCTTGAGTATTTTGTCAGTTTCATCCTGAATTAGGCAATTAAGCAAGATACCTTCATGATTTTTCCAAAATAAAACATTGTCAATAATACAAAACTTTGAAGCTTTCATTTTCAAGAATCTCTTTTTAGTTCTGGATAACCCTGTAGGAGCTTGCAGGTTTAACAATACAAAGCATATATTAGTGTACCGAGGTGATTGTAAAAAGGCTTGATTGATCTGTGGAGTCGCCATCTTCTGTTCATTATCCATTTCATTGATGTCAAAGGCTTGAAATTTGGTTTCAGTGATTAATTTAGCTAACCCTTGTCCCTTTATGAGTTTTGTTGGTTTGATTTCAATGTCATACTCTAAAATGTTGGCTATCCATTTGCCCCTTTTACCTTCAATTCCCTCTTGAGTTAGAATATCCTTGACCACTG
Organism: Pinus taeda; assembly: GCA_000404065.3. NCBI lineage: Eukaryota > Viridiplantae > Streptophyta > Pinopsida > Pinales > Pinaceae > Pinus > Pinus taeda. The sequence goes on along the minus strand of APFE031553306.1, from coordinate 87,502 downwards.
CATTTGGGACATAAGCAATTACATGAGAGTACAAGATATAAATTCTGAAATCCTTTATGGCCTTTACAAGAGCATAGGCTTGCTTCCCCATGATTTGGTATTTGAGTGGAGCATCTCTAAGTGCTTTGCTGAATAAAGCAATGGGCTTTTCACATCCTAGGTCATCTTTTTGTAATAGGACAACAGCAATAGTATGCTCAGATGCAAAGGAAAAGATTATGAAATTTATATCAAACTTGGGGCTTGTGAGAACAGGTGTTCTTATTAAAGCTATTTTGATTTCTTCAAAGGCTTGTTTAGCTTCTATTGTCCATTTGACTTCAGAATATTTCTTTAGCATATTATTCAACAGTCTAATAAGCTCGGCCAAATTGGGAATGAATCTTCTTAGGAAATTGATCTTCCCTAGAAAGGCTTGTAATTCCTTGATGTTTCTTGGGTGAGGGATTTGAAGGATAGCTTGTATTTTGTCTGGATCAATTCTTATTCCATCTTTAGAAATTATGTGACCTAGGAGTTTTCCTTCTTCCAGGCCAAACAATAATTTCTTTGGGTTCAATGATATGCCATATTTTCTGCAAATTAGGAACACTTGCCTCAAATGATCTAGGTGTTCTTGGTCTGTTTTTGAAAAAGCAGTGAGATCATCAAGGTATATGACTAAAAAGTCATGGATCTCTTTAGCAAAGGCTATGTCCATTGCTCTCTGAAATGTGGCCCTTGCATTTTTGAGTCGAAAAGTCATCTTGACATATTTAAAGGTTCCCCAGGGTGTTGTAAAGGCAGTTTTATCCTGGTCATTTGGGTGAACTAAGATTTGATTAAATCCTGAGAATCCATCTAACAATGAGATCCTTGAAGCACCCACTACCCTTTGTAAAATGTGATCCATCTTGGGTAAGGGGTAGTGGTCTTTGAGAGAGACTTTATTCAAATTTATTAGGTCAACACAAAGCCTTATCTCTCCAGTTTTCTTTCTCGTGGGCACTAGATTTGAAATCCATTCAGAAAACCTAATAGGTGCAATTATTCCACCTTGATACATTCTTTTGACTTCCTTTGTAATAAGGGGAAGGAGGACTGGATTAATCCTTCTTAGCTTTTGTTTAAAAGACTTTTGATTTTCTTTCAAGGGTATTGTATGTTGGATAACAGAGGTGTCATAGGATTTTAGATTCTCATAGCTCCATGCAAAGACATCTTGGAACTCTGTAAACAACTTAATGTATTTGACTTTTTGGTCAGGAGGCAACGTTTTGGAGAGTTTTACTATTTTGGGATTTTCTTTGGTTCCAATGTTGCAGTCTTCAATTTCTGCATTTAATGGTTGCATTTTTGGCTTTCTTGGAATGTCATTTGAATCAAATATATCCTCCAAAGGAGTGAGGCCTGTGGGCTGGACATTGTCCTTCAATTCAATTACTTTGGATTCTTCCTAAGTTATTTCATCAAAATTCATTTGTTTTAGCTCTTGCAGATTTTTGTGATTAAAAGTTGTTGGATGCAAAATCAAATTCGCTGCTTCAGCTGATATATTTTGCTCCATTTTGTCAATTTGCTGTTGATCATCAATAGTGCTTGTGTCTATGTTTGTACTTGAGAATTCTTCTTTTAGAGTGAGGAAATTATTGATTTGGGTATCATTCTCAAACACTTGCCAATTTTTCACATTATCTGGGACAACAGGTCTGTGTTTGATCTCAACAATGAAGTGATGATTGGGCTCGAATGGCAGCTTGCAAGTGCTGGCAAAGGTTTCCAAACTATGTGCATGTAGGTTGTGTTTTCTTGGAATTTTGGTGAGCTGTGATTCCAAGAAGCTGTTCAGTATTTCCATGGCTGCACCCCTATAAGCCCTTAGCCTAGGATTATTTGTAACAAACTTTCCCTTCATCTGTTGTATTATCAAATCTGAGTCCCCTAGAATTGAAATCTTGGTCACCCCTAGACTTCTCATCAGTTTAAGTCCCAGCAAAAGGGCTTCATATTCGGCCATTTTGTTTGTACATTTGAAATTTAGCCTATATGCATGACCGTGAGGATGGTCATTTTGTATGTTGTGTATCCAGATCCCTGCCCCTACTCCCAATTTGTTTACTGATCCATCAAACTCTAAGTACCATAAGATTTCTTGATCACTACTAGTCTCAGGAGTTTTGGGAACTTGCTTAGTGGGCAGTAGGTTTGAACTTTGTAGCTGATATGATATATCTTGTTCACTTGTTACATCAATCATATCAACAATTTTTTGGTCCTGGGCACTGGATTGTTCATTTATGCTCATTGCCTGTGCTGTTCCTAGGAGTTTGGCTTTAGTTTTGGAGCACATGTCAGCATTGTATAAGATAAATGAATCCATATCAGAATGTATCGAATAGATGGGGAAGTTTTGGGGTTTTTCTTGATTGCTAACCACATATTTCATCAATGTTTCTCGGTACAATCTCTTTGGGTGGCCAAAGACTAAAATGGTGGCATATGACATATCTAGTTGCAAAGATCCTTGGAGCTTTGCACCCCAAGATCTGGATAAGAGCATGCCATATTTAGGTGAGATATCAGCCACCACCACATCCATCAAGATTGTTTTGGCTGGATATTGCACTAAAGATACACAAAGGTCTTTGATTAGGCCTAGACACCTGACCTGGCTGGAATCAAATGAGAATAAGTCCTTGTATGGCCTTGTGATGTCTAGATCTAGCTTTTCCATCACTGACTTTGGCATTAGATTATGGGAAGCACCTGAATCAAACATTGCATTATGTAACACTTTGTCATGAATGTTTAAGCTCACATAGAATGGAGGAACTCCTCCATGTACTGTCTTACCATTGACTTTAGGACCAAAAAACAGCTCTGGTTGATCATCTAGGACATTGACTGCATCCCTAGTCTCTGATATTGAAGTGACCTGTTAATCTGTTCCCTGTAGACCTCATGTTTAGCCAATTCTGACAGTGGCATGGTTATTTTTATCTTACCTATTTCTGTTTCTAAGTTGAAAGGTTTTTCCACTTGAACTCTTGTATTGTGGACAGCAGACTTTTCCTTTTCTGTTGTGTTTTCCATGTTCTTTTCTTTATCAAGACTGCTGTAAGGAACCACATCTGCTTTGGAATTTACTACAGTAGATCTATTTACACTTTCTTTTGGAAAGGAGGAAGAATATGACTGATTGTTTGATGGTTCCAGGTCTGAAATGTCCCCTATGATGGGCTCTTTTGGGTAGAGGTCTGTCTCAGTAGGGAATTGTGTGAGGGGAGAAGTATCCTTATCACTCTTGCGCTGTTTGGTATCTTTCAATTTGGTAGGTTTAGGTACATTTATTGTTCTACTTCTCAATTTGTATTGCTTATGAACCTCATAGGTTGCTGCATCATAGCCTTCTTTAAAATCAAATAATTCTCCAGACTTGGTTTGAAATTGATTTAAATTTTGAGCCTCTTGATCATCCTGTGTCAGGAAAATTTGTTGCTCATCGTTTAAACCCATTAGATTAATTTGTGTCCTCTGTAGGCTCACTAGAGGTTGAGGCTTCAGCATAATTCTCTTGAAATGGGGGTCTGATGTTCTGATCAGGGCCAGTGCTTCCAGCATTAGGGTTTTGATTCTTTTTAAAGTTTGGGCTTCTTGTTGTGTTACTTGGTTGTCCTTCCCATGATGATTTCCTTTCAATATTCTCCATTCTATCTCCTAATCTGTCCATACCTTTAATGATTGCATCTAAATTTTGCTCAAACGCTGAAGGTTCTTCTTTGAAAGTTGTTCTTCTTTCAGTTCCAGTTTCGTTTAGCAATCAAGTTTGCCTCTACACTAACAACTATATTTTGCATGTCTGCTAAGCTTAATGGGGCTCTTTCCCTCAGCTGATATGCCATGTCCGAATCAAATCCATCAGGGTATTTGATCAAGGCAAGGTTAGGAGGAGGTCTAAGGTTCTGAGGAATGGCACTATAGATATTATTGAACCTTGCACAATAGTCTTGAACGGTCTCTTGTGGACCCCTTTTTAAATTGTCATATTCAGTTAAAATGTGTAAATGGTATTTCTTCTTTTCCCATCTGTTTAAGAAGGATTGATATAGGGCCTTAGGATTGGCTATAGAATTTGCAGCAAGTGCTCTAAACCAGGTCCTCACATCACCGGTTAGACTTTGGACAAAGAGTTTCATTCTCACATCATCATCATCAATTTCATAGTTCTCAAAATAATCTTGCATTTTCTTGGTGTGCTGTTGAGCTGTATAGGAGCTAGTACCATCAAAGTAGGTGATCTTGCTTTGATAGTCTTGAGGCATAGCCCCTGGATTGGCAGGCAACTGCAAAGGAGCATAACGGTTGGCCATATTTACAGGGATAAATGGGACAACAGGAAGGAATAAGAGGGTTGGAATAGGGGGTACAGGAGTGGAAATATGAGTGGTGGACGGGGGAGTGGAAAGAATACTTTGAGGTGTGGATGAAAAACTTGGAGAGGTTGTAGTATTGACAGAAAGGACCGTTGCTATCCCAGGGGTAAGCTTAGATTTTGTAAGGTTTTGCTGAAGTATATCAAGGTCTAAATCAGCAGTTTCTAGACTTTCTTGTCTCCTAAGGGTTTTAGGGATCAAGTTAGGATTTTCAAAGATAGCAGGGGGATTAGGATCTGGATTTAATCTGGCGTAACGAGTTCTCTTTTTTGGAGCCAGCTTCTAAATCAGTTTTTGGTATTTTTCCTTTGAATATGTTTAGAACAGGGAGGTTGATTACCTTTGATTCAGTTGATCCCCAGTTGAGTCGCCAATAATGTTCTCACTCAGGTTGTTCCCTAGCTCCAAAAGGGAATACGGCCGAGGTAACCACTAACCAATCTTTTAGCTGCAGATCCTAGCCAATCTACAACTAGAGAGGGCTCTCTCTTTGTGATTTAGATTTGTTTGATTATATGTTAGGCTAGTTATGAAGCACAAGTTTTGTTTGGTGTTTGGAAGATGACATTCAATAGCACAAGACAGTAAGTTGAGAGAAATTCAAACCATTGGGTTGATGGAGTCTAATGGGAATAAACTTCTGGATATGGTTTCTTGGGCAATAGGAAAATTGCAGAGCAAGACATTTAAACACAGAACAACATCGAAGCTGAAATAGGATGAAATGAAGTCAAGAAATGAAAGGAAATTAAGAATCTTTCATTATGTTAACATAGGGAATTGTGTAAACATTATCAGGGAGCAACTAACCATTCCTTGATGATATTTAGTGTGGAAGAACCAGGGAGATGAGCAGTTAAGAATTCTTGCCTATGCTAGTCTTGTGGAAAACATAAAAAACTACAGGAATTGAACACAGAGTACAACAAAGTAAATTCTGGGTTATTCTTTTTTCCTGTTATTTAGAACATGGTATTCATATGATAAATAAAACACAAATAAAGTAACTCAAGAGTAAAGGAAACTTATTGATCCATGCATCAACACAAGAATTCTGCAATACATCCTTCAACCATTGATTCCACAACCGGCAAATTCACCAACACAGTATCCAACAATTTTATTTCAGAAGAGTTCTCAAAATTTAGAGAGCAGGTCCATAATGCTATTCATCAGCCAACACTAATACATATCTCTTGAAAGTATTTATAATAAGTTTACAAAATATCCCGTGGGGAAATATCAAGACATAAATTTATCCATCTACTCTGGCAGGAGCAATAACTGATGTGGAAAAAACCGCACAACAATAAATGAGGAAATAACTATGTTGTACTGGCTACTTTAGATGTCCTATTATTGCTGACTTTTTGGCTTTGATAGTCGGTTGATGGTCACTTCCCTGATGTGCGTTCCTGATGTGCTGTCCTTTTCCACCTATGCCTGAGTTTGTTTCACCTTTTGGCGCGAATCTTCTCCTCGGTTGATTTGATTTTCTGATAGGAGACCCTGATATTACCTTTTACCTGTAATGCAGACAATTTACAAAAAAGGAGAACCCAACTACCTTGGTAAGACCTCCAGCATGCTCTGCCACCACTGATCTGTTGGTAATTGATGCTTTCTCAATTTAATTAGTGTCTCATCAGCTTCAATGTACCTGTAATAGTTTGGCTGGAAATAAAAAAGATGTGCCACCTCATGCTCAATAAAAAACAAACTTTCCAGTTTATCATATAAACTTTGTCCAGAGGGAGGCACTGTCTCTTCTAAGCTGCTTGATGATGTTGTAATTTGATTTTGCACATAGGTATTTAGCCTATGAGCATACTGTTCCTGTTTTAACAGCTTCCCACTGCTAGTGACCAGGCTAGCTAAACCTTTGCTCTGTAACATTGCAAATTTATGTCTAAAGGCTTCTATCTCTGTCTGCATTTCCTGGCATTTTCTTTCTACAGTTTGAACAAAATTCCTCATAGTTAGCACCTTCTTGACTCTTAAAATAGTCTCTGTCCTGTTATGAATATCTAGAGATGCTAATTGTTCACTGGTAGGAGTGTTCAGAAAATGAATCATTTGATTGGCTTGCTCAGGCTTATTTGCCAATAATACCCTGGCCTTTTGAGTTTCATATTGGGCCACCCCTATCAACTCTACCTGGTCAAAAATAGTTTGTATTGCTGTCCATTGATCAGCAATAACCTGGCCAATCTTATTCCACAAAATGGTCTTGATTTCTGTCAGAGTTCTATGAAGAGTGAGGTCCTTCTCCAAGGCTTTTATCTTATTCTCTAGGGCCTTCACTTCCCTTGTTTTCGCAGCTATAGTCATTTTTGACTTATCATAACTAACCTCAATTTTGGCTAGTTTTTCCTTGGTTTCCTTTAATTCTGCCATTTGGATCTCCAAAGCCTTTATTTCTTTCATCATCTCTTCCATGCTCAGGCTGGCCTCTTGTAGTGCAGTTGTTGTAGTTGCTGTTGAAGTTGAGGTACCTGCTATTGATGTTGGATCAAGGGGAGGGGCTGTTATGGTGACTGCTGGAGGAGGAGCTGTGAGAATTGGAGTTGTTTGAGCTGGCTGAGAGGCCAATTCCTACTGTTTTCCTTGTAGATCTACTTCCAAGGCTTTCTTTGTATCCAACAATCTTTGGTTCATCCTCATCAGTAAACTGACCACATCCTCTTCTTCTTTTTGTTGTGACACCTCTGTGGTCTGAGGGTGTATTGTAGCTGGCAGCTTCAGTTGTCTTCTCAAGGCTGCTATGTCTTGCTCCTTCTTTCTTATTAAGGCCTCTGCGCCTTTGGGATCCTTGGGATCATGTCCCAATTCTATGATAATTTCTTCCAAGGATTTTATTCTATTATCCTTGGCCAATGAGGAGGTCTTTTCCAGCTCTAATCGGGCAGAAGTGTTATACAATGAGTTTTGCAGTTTATGAGCCATTAGTGCTTTGTCTGCCAAGGTGGAGTATACCATTTCTCCAACCTGTTTGTGTAACTCAATCTGGTCTATTGGGTGGATGTCTTTAGCAAGAATTTCTAGATTGGTCCTGATATAAACTACAGCTGGCTGTCGCTGCTGTATAGTGGGCCTGAAGTGACTAAGGGTCATCTTCCCTGCCTGGATATCATAGGCCGCCATTAGCCTTTGTTGATTGGTGGGAGCCATTCTTAACAATTGGTTATAAAGCTGAAACCTCACTGGTTCATTTCTAGCTTTGATTTCTGTGAATGCTCTCTTGATATTAGAGCCTTGTTTGCTTTGTTGCTTGGTGGATGTAACCTCCACACCAGGTTGTCTCTCTTGCTCCTGCTGAAATGAGCTAGTCGATGTTTCCAAAAATGGAGGGATCTGCTGTTCAGAAGTTCCCTCACCCCTAATGTTGCCTGTTGTTTCTTCTGTGAATTCTTCCTCAGAGTAGGGGTTTAGCCTTTGTCTCTTCTCACCTTACTGATCTGTAGATGCCCTTGTAGGTGTCTCTTCTGGTCTGTCCCTCTTTTTCTCTCTTTCCTCATTATGAGGGGTTTGTAGTACAGGGATCTCAGCTGCCTTTACTTGCGTTGAAGGGCCTTGTTCTTGACCCTTTTCCTGGTTTGTAGATGGTTGTTCTTCCATTGTATTCTACTGCTCTGAATGTTGTATTTCTTTACCTTTCCCTGCAGGTGGAGTGGTTTCTTGAGCCGGCTGTTGTGCAGGTGTAGCAGCTGATGTGCTTGCTCCAATATGTTGAGGCTGTGTGAAAGGGACCTGCGCAAAATAATCCAAGTCAATTCTCTTCTCATAGTCTTTCATTTCTTTTTCTAATCTTTCTTCTTCAGTAAGATCTTCAATTAGTGTGCCATCTACCCATTCTTGTCGATTAGCATATTGTTCAATGTGAGGGATTGGTTGGTGCACATATCATGAAAGCTTGTTTTTTACTCTCCTATAGTTTATGAAATGTTCAGGGTCATATGGTGCCTAATAAAAGCTTTGTTTCAGCATGCGTTCATCTCTTAGCATCTTGTCTGCATCATTCCAGGCTTCTTCCCTCTTATTGAAAACAAAAGGACCCAATTGATGTCTTATCTTGAGCTGTGCCTTTTTATTTTTGCCATGGAAATTAGTCAAATCTGCACTACTAAATTGCCTGAAATATTCCAAGGCAAAGAGTCTCATGGGGACATATTTTGGTAGCTTGTAGGGGGGTAATTCACAACCATAAATCCTGATCATTGTATGGTTTTGGTAGAAATACCAATGATTAATGCTGTAGCCCCTTGAAAGATGTAAATTCTCTGCATTTCAGCAGTGAACCTGCCAGGAGGAGTCATCATCAACAAGCAAGTGGCTGGGTAAATGAACATGTCAATGAACTCACAATATGTGTAAGGTGAGTAGTGAGCTTCATGGAAAACTGAGGTCCAGAAAATGACAGATCTCTTCTCTCCTTTGGAGTCTAGTTTCTTAAGAGGAACTTGTAAACTATCAGGGTGATAGTACAACAACAGATGGTATATTTAGGAGGTATACTTGAACACTCTTTCTCTCTCCAACATCATGAACTACTCATGGATTTTGTTTACTATGAAGGTGGCATAGTCATACATGAAAACAGGGGGTTGTCCTGGAGTGAACATGGACATTAGCACAAACACAGTTTCATCAACAAACTCACTAGTTTTGCATCTCAGAATGTAGGATATCATGTCTATTAGGAGTTTCCTTGTTTCATTGAATGAGACTTGATGATATGGTGGAGGATGATTAGGTTGGCACTGTGGTTGCATAAACAACTGACCTAGTCTTGTTATTTCTGAGCTAGGCAGCTTTGCACCTTGATCAAGCAGGAGTTTCATGGTGAGAGGAACTAGAGGTTGGGTTGGCTCAAAGTTCAACATCTCATTTATGGACTGAGGAGTAATATAGAACAGTACAGATCCAGCTGGAGTGAGGATTTCTCTTTGCGTGGGATCATAGTTTGCACAACATAAATGAATGAAATCAGGAAGCACATTGACTGAAGGGAGGTAGTAGATAGGCATATTGGATTCCCAGATTCTTAGGACATCAGTGTTATTTCTGTGGTTATTTCTAAATTGATAGAAGGTTTGCAGGTGAGACTTGAGACCCATCATGTCCATAATCTGGAAGTCCCTGTCTGCCATAGGTAACCATTCCATGTCCTTATGTGCATTCAAGGGTGCAATGTTGAGAGCCACTGGAGCCTCCATGCTTCAATTTGTTAAGTGATCCTAATCTTGAGTTTGGAGCTCTTTGGAGTAACAGACAACAGAGAAGTGCACTTGGTTTCCCACAGGAAATTACAGATTGAGCTATGCTTGTGGAGATTGCTTCCTTTGGTGAAATTTATAGGCCCCAGAAAGTTTACAGAATTGGCTTGGAATGTTGGAAAAACAGGGGAAGAGCTCTCCCTTTACAGGTGCTTTTTGGCGATTTTACAGGCGGAGATGAGCTTGAATTGCAGTTTTATGGGTGATTTGCAGAGGCAGACAGAATTTGCAGGCTTTCTTTGGTAACAATGGTCAGACAGTGACTTTAAAGTGCAGAGATTTGCTGGCAACAACTCATTTGACTTGAATTTAGCTTTTCGGGTTATTTTAACAGAGAAATTTCATAAAAACAGGGTTTGTGGGCGACTATGGAGTAAATACCTGTTTTACGGGTGCCTGGTGTACAATGAAGACTGCAAGCTGAGCTGAGATAATGCGATGTGGAGTTGACTTCACTGGGTGATGGACTGTGCAGCTTTGGTGGCAAATTCGTCGTAATTTGCATGCAGGGGTTGCGCAAGTCAACAAAATAAGAATAAACAAAAACAATCGCTTTCTTGAGTTTTTATAGAAATTTGGACTTTCCGGATTTTGGCGCTTTTTGGGGATGACGTCAACATGATGTAGCTTTTTTCCGGTAGTAGAGTACAGAAGGTGACATGGTTGCTGACGTGGGGGATGACATGGCGGACACGGTGGATGAAGGGCAGCACGGGTGATGACGTGGTTGCTGACGGGATAGTGACGCGGGCGGTAGGACAAACGGTGGTATATGGTTTCCATCGAACCTCCTTTGGTATGGGCACGGTCTTTGTCAGAGCGGGCCCGATGCAATGGGAATACGCCAAGTGTCCCTGGGTACGGCAGGAAAACCGCCAACGATCGGGTGCTAACGACCTGACATCAGGGCGCTTCTAATATCGATGAGGACCGTTGGATCTGGAGAACGCGATCCGACGGTGGACGAGAAGGTGAGTTGTCGGAGGTTTAATATAGCAGCACACACGATAATTTAAATATTTTATAAAGTTTGGAGGGTTTCAAACTTTAGGTTATCGAGAAATGCAGAGCAGATATGGTAATTTAATTAACCAAACGCTAATTAACCCGGTTTATTGCGCGGCGGGTATGGTTATTTGTTTGACCAGAGGTCTAACAAATCCCAGTGGGACACGTGGTGGGTTATCATTGGCCCTAGGTGGACTAATGGCTCCCAAGGAATTTTTAAAACATAACCATATTAGGCGGGGGCGGGAGATATATAATGTTTTGGGTTTTTTGCTTTTTATATATAGTAGGGGTAGGGAAACATTAACATAGGAGCTATATAATTAGTTAGGGTGTTAATATGACACATGATAGGGAAATGCTAAGTTTATAGGGTAAAACTTAGATTTTTTTAGGAAATGAAAGGGAAATGAGATGATTATGTTTACACAAGAAATGTGGCTTGTGTTGACCAAGTAAACACAACGTTTTGCTTAGTAATTCTAAAAAATGAAATGGATTAGGACTATTGAGCAGATCTCAATATCCCTAGGGGATGTTAGTGAAGTTTGTGGGGGAAATGAGAGGGGAAGTCAGTGATGCTCCACTGAACTTGTAGCCACTTTGCCATGATGCTTGTGATATTTTTTAAACTGAACATCACTCTGCTTTCTTTAACCTCATAATTATCTGCCTACTCAACCTAAAACACTTTAACATTTTTTTCTTCCTTTGATTGGGTGCATTTGAACTAGCAAACCCTGCTTTTCCTCTTTTCTTTTGGCTGTCCTGCTATCTAAATCTATCCTTATTTCTACCAAGGGCTCAGATTGAGCAGTTGGGCCCTTTAATTCTATATCTCATCTAGTGATCTGCCAAGCTTGAACTGTTTGAGGAAATCTTATTCTCTATTCTAAAACAAGAAATTTAAACATGACCCAGCCAGGGTTAAACTGTCTGGCTATTCATCCACTGTGAGAAAGTCAATGATTGCACTTTTCTGAACTTGTTATACAACATGAAGTACAGTGGTAGCTTTTTAACAAGCCACTTTCCTGGTCTTTCTTTGGGATTCCTTTCCTTTCCCTTTATCTTGAATTTTGATTTATTGATAATATGGAACCTTTGTAGCATGGAAAGGACGACCATATTTGATATTTCCACAGTCAATCATGAGAAATGACACCTATTGGTATAGGAACCTAACACAGTGTGTACCTGATTGTAATTTGTCTTCTAATTCCATGTTGTGTGCAATAATTATGGAATGCATTTGAAACATATTCTCCACCAAGATTCGACCTCAATACCTTGATTTGTTGATCACTTTGGTTCTCTGCTAAGGTTTTGAATTCTTTGAACTTTGCAAAAGTTTCAGACTTTTGCGTCAAGAAGTAAACCCAAGTCTTTACACTATAATAATCAATGGAAGTGAGGAAGTTACAACTTCCACCAATCGACTGTGTACTCATAGGTCCACACAAGTCTGTATGCACTAGCTCAAGAGGTTGCTTTGCTCTGTATGCAACTCCCTTTGGAAAACTTTCACAGTGTTTCTTTCCCAAGATGCAACACTCGCAAGTACTAGTAGGTTGTTTGATGGGAGGGAATCCTTTGACCATCTGTTTTTGCTGCAACAATTTTAAACCAGAAAAGTGCAAGTGTCCAAATCGAAAGTGCCATAACCAATAATCATTAGAACATGCAACTGAAAATGAATCACCCTGATCATTGTAATTCATGGCTAGAGGAAAGAGTCTGTTCCTCATCATGTGCACCTTTGCTATCAATTGCTTGCTTGGGGGGCTTGTTATATATAACACATTCTTGTCCTTGAAAGATAACTATGTATCTTTTATGTGTGAATTGACCAACACTTATCAAATTATGTTTGAGCGCAGGAACATAATATACCTCTGAGATTGTCTTTGGCTCCCCCTGTTTGGTCAAAATGTTGACCACTCATTTTCCATCTACATCCACAATCATGTCAATCCCCAACCTTACCTTTGTCTTCACAGATTGACCCAAATTTGCAACCAAATTCCTGTTACTGCAACCACTATCTAATAGCCGTACATTATCAGAAGGTTCATGCATAGTATGGAAAGTTAGGAATATGGAGTTAGTACTCTCTGTAGTGACATTAACTCTCTGGGTTCCTTGATCAACTATCATCTTCTCGCAATCATAGACATAATGACCAAATTTATTGCAATAATAACATCTCATCTTTGATTTGTCAACACTTTTATTATCGCTGAATCTTTTGTTCATGCTCTTCTTGGCCATCTCTCTAACCACCATGTCTTCTGCGTCGTCCTCTGCCTCTCGATCTACTTCTGCCTCGACCTCTTTCTCTTGAAATAAAAACTCGACTTTTGAAAGCGGTTTCTAAAGTGGAACCCTTATTTTTGTCTATCCTTGCCTCATGTGATAGAAGTGATTCCATCAACTCATCAACTATTAATGATGCCAAATCCTTGACTTCTTCTATCGCTGCTACCACAACATCTAATTTGGTAAACAAAGATCTGAGGCCCTTCTCAACCACTGTTTGATCTTTAATTTTCTCACCATAAATTTTTAACTGATTTACGATAGTGATTATCCAATTCACGAAAGAATCAATATCCTTTGTCTCCTTCCTCTGTAGACTTTCAAAATCTCTCATAGTATTCTGCAACTTAACAATATTGACTTTGGCCATACCTTTATCGCTTGTCCCCAAGGTCTCCCATGCTATCTTTGCTGAAGACATGATCATAATCTTCTAAAACATTGCTCGGTCCACTCCTTGCTGGATAAGCTGCAACGCTTGTGCATTCTATTTTTGTCTTTCTTCCATACTTCCCTCTTTACATTAGTGAGGGCTAGTTCTTCTTTTTCATTTTTAGATTATGAAAACCCAAACTAGACAATCCCAAACATCATGAGCATGCAACATGATCAATATTTTAATAGCCCACACATCATAATCCTTCCCTGTAAACGGTGGAAACTGGACTAAAAATTTAAAAATACCATATTTTTCTAAATTAAAAAAATATATTTTTAATAAACTCTTATTTTATTTTTTATTTTTATAAAATTATTTTATATATAAAAACAAAACCTTTAGAAATTTTGTGAAGTTCACAAGCGTTGCAATGCACTGAATACCATTGTAAAGTGCGTTTTAAAAAACTCTTTTAAGGCCTTTAAACAAAGGCACTCTCATATTATGAACAAACTAAATCAACGTGACTTTTCACTTCGTCGTTTTTGTCTACTTTTCCACGCTAACACTTCTGGAGTTAAATAGGGTTGTGTACTAATGTTGTTCACGAAGGTGAAGTCTCGCGTTAGTCCTTCGATGGGCTTTTAATGCGGCTTTTTGTTAAGTTCACGAGAATATCACTGTAAAGTGTGTTATAGTTTAATTAAGAGGAACATAATTTTTTTTTTACGGATTATTGTTAATTTTTAATTTTTTGGTTTTTTTATCATCTTTTGATACTTACTGGTTAAAAAGATAGATGACTCAAAACACAAAATCACACACAAAATATAGGAGTTGTGGCTTTTTTATTAATCACTCAAAAAATTGATTAATTATAATGAATTTGTTGAAGGATATTTTATGTTTTTAACTGCTTGTGTCCTAAAATAACTTGACATACAATCACACAGTAAATGTAATTATGACTTAACTATTTGAAAGCCCAAAATTTCTCTTAAAAAAAATTACACTTTTAAAAATTTAATCCCCTAAACTCATAATAAATAAAAAATTTAGTTAAATCTAAACTAATACTAGTAAATTCCACACTTGCAAAATCAATGTATTTGATTTTCCTATTAATGAAGCGAGAGATTGTTGGCACTGTCTGTGCAGATGGATAATCCATGCAGGATTTTAGTACTCACAAATCCGATGCACCAGCCAAGTTAATGGTTTGAAATGAGGGGTTGCGGGTATTGTGCAGATAGATCATTTATGCAGGAATGTAGCAGTCATATCACATTTGGGGTATATAATACATAAATTTTGTTATTGCAAGTTCATTGAAATCAAGAATGAGATCATATTTTAAAATTTCAGTACAGCATGACACAATAAAAATTGGATTATAATGGTTCCGGTGAGAAATTAGTAGAAATGACTTGAAAGCACGTAATGACTGAAAATTGCAAGTTGTTGTGAAACCCTACTGATGTATACCAGAGCAAGTATTGCAGATGATATAATATGATGGGCTAGCTGTGGCCTTGATTTGTTACGTAGAAAGAATATAGTGTAACTTTAGATGAAAATCTGTGCTTTAGATGAACAGCAAGAACAATGAATATTGCTACAGTTAAACTGCTGAGCAAAAGTAAGCTCCTTGCCATTCTTACAGGCCCCTCTAGATTCTAACATCTTTCATTCTATTCCATTCTTTGATGGTCATGTGCATACTTGAGCATATTTTTTCTCGAATAATTCGATGGGTGGTAGTCTATCATTATACAACCATGGGTTTAGTTGCTACTGACACGAATACTGTGGCCATTTCTATTGTATCTGATCAGGTACTGGCTTTTGCATTTGCTGTGTACCCAGAGGAACTGGAAATTCCTGTTTTTCAAGAGGTTTATGTTCTCGGCATGTACATCATGTACATAAAAATTATGCATTGGTAATTATGTTTTCGGCATGCAAATCATAATTATACGTTGGTAATTATGCCACCAATGCATAATCATGCGTTCGTAATTATGCTGCTGCTGCTCTAGTTTCGGGTAGAAGGAATATTGTGTGATCTCTTTTATAAAGAATGTTCTTACAAGTTTAAACTCGCTGACATCATGCTGGAATAAAGTCTGTTGGCATTTGAGTAGAGTCCACGGGAAAGGATTATCCAATTCAATGTGTGGCATGCGCGCATGCAAAGATCACTGTCACCTCTGAAAGCTTCTGCTGCTGCTCTAGGTTCAGTTACAAGTAGTGGCAGTGCTATATTGCATGATCTCTTCTACAAAGAATGTTCTCACCACAAGTTTAGAGTGGCTGACATCGCACTGGCATAACAGTCTGTTGGCATGGGAGGAATATGGTGAACTGTCCATAAAAACGATTATCCAACTCAATGGTGACACATGCCAAGAACATTCTCACCTCTGAGAGAGTAAGCACTCGCAGTTGCATTTTGCAGAAGTGGACAAGCTTTTGCTCTAGAAAAGACAACATAGATTACGGCAGGTTGGCAGTTGTCAGCTTTCATTTTCATTACAATAATACTGGATAGTCTTATTTTAGATTGGATCATGAAATTTGTGGAGATTAGATCTCCCCACTTATCATTAGACCGGACCACATTCTCAGAACTAATAATACTCTAGCGGATTGCCGACTACATTATCATCTTTTCTTCGAAGCACCTTTGGAACTGCACAAATGGTTATGAATGATGGCCCCATATGATTGAACTGCACAAATGGTTATGAATGATGGCCTTCACGGTAGAAGTGATATTTGTGATGCAAGGATAGTCATTTGTGCACCGATTTCTAGATATGGCTAAAAATATTCGAAGATTTCAAATTAATTACATCTTTTCTATTTTATTTTTTACTAGTAAATATATACATGCAACATGCAAAGTAACAGTTATACCAAAGCATACATTTTAGAAGGATTACTCTCTTAGGCCTGAAGAAGCTGGTTCTGCTCATCAATTCAATGCGCATTCTATTGTAATATTATCATGATTGTTGGGTTGTAAAAGTAGGCCATTTAACAAATTTTCACTTCACAGGGTTTACTCTTCATTTTAATTTTTAATCGAACAACGACCCACATTTTGCTAAAGTGTCTTAAAAAAATAAATAAATTAATAAGCAGTTTAAGATGATATAAAATCTCTTTTAGGGAAGTTTTTACCTTAAATTAATAAGCAGTTTAAGATGATATAAAAGATAAACTTAAATTAATAAGCGGTTTAAGATGATATAAATCTCATTTAGGGAAGCTTTTGTTTATTGGTTTTATTTAGAAAATTTGAGTAGTTCACGAAATGAATTTTATGTTCTTTTGTTTGTTTCTTTTTTTTAATTAAACATTTTGGAAGTTTCTACCTTAAATTAATAAGCAGTTTAAGATGATATAAAAGATAAACTTAAATCAAAAGCCGTTTAAGATGATATAAAATCTCATTTAGGGAAACCTTTGTTTATTGGTTTTGTTTAGAAAATTTGAGTAGTTCAAGAAATGAATTCTATGTTTTGTTTTGTTCGTTTGTTTGTTTTTTTTTTTTTTTAAATGGCGAGAAAATCAATGGATGCTTTCTTAATATTTGTAGATGACATTTCTAATAAAATCTATCATTGTAAACTAGTGTGTCTTACAATGATTCTAATTAGTTACTTGTGGGTATGAAATTAGATAAATGTGCTATAATATTGGCAATAATTAGTAGAGCTAATTCCATTGGCCCAAGTAAGTAATTAAATGTAATTATTGAATGCCAAAGGTTTGATTATTCACTCACTTGGCAACACATAATGAAATGGTTAAGTCAGCCACAACTATTTAAGAAGGGTTGTTCATTTTGAGATTGTAAGTTTGTTTATCATTATCATAATGTTTAGATGTGTATGGCTAATTAGTACAAGATATCCACATTGCCTCTAGACTATAGTTAAATTAATTGGGTATTGTAAAGATTAAGCTTCATAAATAGCTTGAATATACAAGGCCTTGAATAGGGGTCAGTTCTATATGTATTTTGGAGGGATCATTTTCTCTTACCCAAGCTCTTGTTGTGCCTTGAAATATGGAAGGGTAAGGTACACATGATTGTGCAACATAAGTTTTTTTGCAATAGAACTTAATCTTTTCCTTGCAAGGCATATGATGTTGATATTGATGTGATAGAACACCTAGAAAGGCATTTTCAATTGAATGTCTTTTGGTTCACCATGCCACATATAAATCGAAACCTCACAATTTCTTAAAAAAAACTAACAAACTTTAAATATATATAGCAAAAGGTGCACCATACGACATATAAATCATAGCCTCACAATTTCTTCAAAAAAATAACAAACTTTGAATATATATAGCAAAATGAGATGTTTGGTGAGAATTTGGATGTCAATTTCAAAGATCGTTGGTGAATACATCATAAATATAGTAATGTGATTTGTTTGAAGTTATAATTGCATGTACTTGGGTTTTCATTCTTAGATGGGTCAACCCAATTAATTGCCTTAATAGATCAAGAAAGTTGACCTGTGAAGAAGCACCATTTTTAAAGGAAAGAATGAGAGGTGAAATAATTTTTCAAGGTCATACATTCTTCTACATGCACTTCAAATTTTAAGCACTTATAAGTTGTGTTGTTATGCGCTCGTTTATTAGCAAATGAAAATGAATTTATGAAAGATATTTTGGATAAGAAAAAAGTTATAGTTGTGGTGTTTGTGTCATCATCTAAAGAATCCAATCTCTACCCACGTTCACCAATTATTGTTGTTGCAAAACTGTAAGATTTCTTATATTCTTTATACAATGTATGAACTTAAATTTCTTTACAAAATTCATTCAAACTTGGACAAAAGGCTCATTGTTAGACACTTGATCTTACAAATTTAATAGTAAGTGAGGCTTGAGAAGCTTACATAGTCTCATCCAAAATGAAACATCATTTTAAATGACAATGAAGAGGAACTCATTCAGTCCTTCAATCCCATAGGAGGTTGCAAGCCTAAGTTTAGTTACAATTCCTTAACATTGGAAGAAATAGGTCAACCATTGATCTAGTGGTGGAAATCCATTTGGAAATTCAAAAGGCTATCCAAATAAAAAAAAATCACATGAATTCTCCTTAATAATAGGGTCCTTGAGATATTTTACCCAAAATTCACTTTGCAGGCCTGGTAGATGTTTCCTATGTGACACTAATATAAAAACAAATTCTCATCTTATCCTCTCGTTCACATTCTCAAAGAAAATTTGGAAGGAAATTGAAAGTTAACTAGACTCCATAACCCCTCGTAAGGATTTTTCATAGAAGAATCTTTAAAAGACTGGTATTAGAGCAAGGCCACTAAAGCTTTTTAATCACCTTCTCTCACAATTTGATTGGCCAGATACACCAACCCTAGGGAAATGACACTTTTGTCTTGAATTATGTTACCAAAATCGCAGTATTCTTAGTGCTTTTCCTCAATCTTCCTCTAACCATCGTGCATGATTATCAATTGGAAATATACATGAAACCTTCCCCAAGCCTTTTTTGATAGAGTCTCTCAAGGAAATCCATCAAGGGGAGGCGATGGAAGTATCAATTTCCTCTCCAAAAATAACTCTATCTCTTTCAGATTTTGGATTGACTAAGCTAAAAGTAATTTTAATGAGCTCTTAATACTCGATATGGTCCTTATCCATGCTCTTGAAAACAAAGTCTCACTTATTCAAATCATGGGTGACTATCTTTTAGTAAATCAATGCATGAAAGGGGACCATGTCTCGTATAACATTGAATTGTGTAGTTGGGGGGTACTCTACAAGGCTAGTGAGATGGGTTTATGTGAGTTTGGTCACAAAAGGGTTTGTGGGAAAAAATCCCAAATGAAGGGGTTTTAAACCCATGTTGGGATTTAAAATCCAATGAAGAAATAAAAAAGAAAGATTAATTCCTAAGCCTAGAGGATTAAACCCTAAAGTATAGAGGGTTCCTATTAGGCTAGAGAAGGATTCATTTAAATATGCCTTAGGACAAGGCTAGTGACATCAAGGGAGAGGAGCTCACTTAGCCAAGTTGGGATGCTAGATATATAGCTCTAAGGTTGAGCTAGTAGGTTGAGTACGACTACTAGAGAATTCCAGATTTGATCCCAATTGCAATGGTCCTCAAGTGACAGTTAAGTTAGAAGAGTTTGGACAAGGAGAAGCTCAAGAAGTTAGGGGCTGAGGTAACTGTTTTGAAAATGAGGAGGGTTGTAGTTTTATGAAGAAGGGAAAGTCTCAGAAAAGAAGGTCGTAAGGTTTAGGAGCTCATGGAAAAGGTATCCTAGCAGCCTCAAGTCTCAACGCAGGTACATGAGGGATAAATAGACTGAGATAAGGGTTGTTCCAAGCTTTATTAAGGCAATCATAGATTTGAAACCTAGGTCAAGTCCATGTTGTAGGTTACAGTGGCATAGAAAGGTGGCTGAAGTGGTGATCTAGTCCATAGTGGGTTTGCCAAGAAGTCCGACACTTAGGAAGAATGTTGCTAATGTGGAGAAGGTTGTCCTAAAGGACTTAAGACAAAAAATCTAACAAGCCCTAAGTTTTGTTTTGGTTGAGCATCAATAGTTGGATAGAGGGCAAATATAGTAAGCCCTAGTAGGGGTAATTTCCATGCAAATTGAGTCCCCTAAAGTCAGTCTAAGAGATCAAGAAAATGACGTCCTAAATCAATGAGTATGGACAGAGTCGAGACCCTAGAAAAGGAAGTATTGTCTTTGTGCTTAAGAGACAAAAATACCTTCAGTTCTAGGTAGAATTGCGGGGAGGAAGGATAGTGAGAAAATGAGATAGCATGAGAAAGGAAGATGAGGTATGTTTTAGGGTTTAGAATAGTAGTAAGGATGGAGACTAAGAACAATGATAAAGAGGCATCTTTATCATTGTTAGAGGACAGTGGTTGATGCCCTAGATAGGGCAACTTTCTATGCACAAGATTAACCTCAACTGTAG
The DNA here is from genome assembly GCA_000404065.3 of Pinus taeda. NCBI lineage: Eukaryota > Viridiplantae > Streptophyta > Pinopsida > Pinales > Pinaceae > Pinus > Pinus taeda. Next base: position 67,118 of record APFE031553306.1, on the reverse strand, counting down.
TAGGTGCCTATTGTGCCCTCAGTTCAGTCTTTGAGAAGGAATTCAAGGTTGATAGGAGAGGCATAAGTGATGGAGCTCAAGCGTTGATCCTTGATAGACTCAAGAAGGCAACCAAGGGGGTTAGATTACAAGCCCTAGTTCACTCTTGGAGAAGGACATATTTAGTGAGAAGAAGGGAAACCTCTAATAGGAATTCAAGGTTGATATGAGAGGCATAAGTGATGGAGCTCAAGGGTTGATCCTTGATAGACTCAAGAAGGCAACCAAGGGGGTTAGATTACAAGCCCTAGTTCACTCTTGAAGAAATACATCTTCAGTGAGAAGAAGGGAAACCTCTAATAGGAATTCAAGGTTGATAGGAGAGGCAGAAGTGATGGAGCTCAAGGGTTGATCCTTGATAGACTCAAGAAGGCAACCATTTACAAGCCCTAGTTCACTCTTGGAGAAGGACATCTTCAGTGAGAGGAAAGGAAACCTCTAATCCCTAGACTTGTCATCATTATAGCACTAGAAGAAGATAGAAGTTGGTAGACTAAAGAGATATTTACAAATGGAGTTGTGAACAGTTGATCGAAAACTTTAAGTGTTGGTGACCTTGAAGCACATAGGAGCACCTAGAGGGCAAATTGACTTGGAATAAAGTTTCAGTGACCGTAAATGAGTATAGCTATTAATTTTATCTAGTTTTATTATAAAATTTTGTTATCATGCCATGTAAAAAACATCTTTAAATCTAATATTAATATTAACATTATTATTTAATCTAATATTGATATTAATATTATTAGATTTAATAACCTTAGATTAATACATATTGAATTTAATATCATCCTTGATTCATCTATGTGGATATATCTGGGGAGGGATCAAATCCCTCAAGGTGCAAACCTTCTCTTTGGAGTGTAGATTTTGAGGAAAAGTTTGCATATCTAGGGATTTGATAGCCCATGATAAATCTAGAGTTAGATGGATGGATCTAGGCTAATGCTAGTAAAATCCACACACTTGCAAAATCAATATATTTGATTTTCCTAATTTGTTGGTACTTTCTATGCATATGGAAAATCCATGCAGGATTTTACTACTTACAAATCCGATGCACCAGCAAAATTAATGTTTTGAAATGAGGAGTTGTGGGCATTTGTGCAAATGGATCATTTATGCAGGAATTTAGTAGTCATATCACATTTGGGGTATAAAATACATAAATTTTGTTAGAGCAAGTTCGTTGAAATCAAGAATGAGATGATATTTTAAAATTTCAATACAACATGAGACAATAAAATTTGGATTATAATGGTTCCAGTGAGAAATTAGTAGAAATGACTTGAAAGCATATAACGACTGAAAAATGCAAGTTGTTGTGAAACTCTAATGATGTATACCAGAGCAAGTATTGCAGATGATACAATATTATGGGCTATCTATGGCCTTGAATTGTTACATAGAAAGAATCTAGTGTAACTTTAGATGAAAATCTATGCTTTAGATGAACAACAGGAACAATGAATATTGCTTCAGTTAACCTATTGAGAAAAAGTCAGGTTATCCTTGTCATGCTTACAAAAGTCCCTCTAGATGCCACCATCTTTCATTCTATTCCATTCTTGATGGTCATGTGCATGCTTTAGCATAATTTTTCTTGAATAGTTCGATGGGTGGTAATATATCATTCTACAACCATGGGATTAGTTGCCATTGACAGGAATACTGTGGCCATTTCTATCATATCTGATTAGGTATTGGATTTTTGTTAAGTGTGAAGCCAAATTCACGTAGGATTCTATATCCTTCTAGATCAGATCTTTCTAGATCTCCACACCGCCATTAGTTTCTAGATCTTAACACCGCCATTAGTTTCTAAATCATTCCAGATATCCATCTGAATCACATACAGGATTCTAGATCCTTCTTCTGCCTCTATAAATTTGTAATTTCTCTGGCTAAGGAAAGCAAGCCAAGGCCTAAGCTTGTTATGTAACGCAAAGTGATTTCTATTCTCCAATGATTGTTTTATCTATTTCGGTGTTTCTGATTGAGTAATCTTGTTGTTTCTCCATTTGTCTGTCTCTGTGAATTATTCTCTGCTATTGTCGTCTAAGTCTCTGAGTATGAATCCACTGTGTGTTATGTATGCTCTGGTTTGACAACGAGTATCAGAGCTAGGGTCGAATATCCACTGTGCAAACCACTTAGTGTCATCTCCTTACTCTAGCAACGTTCATTAAAACGTTGGTTGTTACCCCTGGAGATATTGAAGGATTTGTCTAGGAAATATCTGAGGAACGCTGGAACTAAAAGGCAGTTGCTGCAAAAAAAACAAGGTCATGGATCTATGTTGAAACGTGTTGTTGGAGTTTGAAAAGTGGAAATCCGTGGAGTTTGGAGTTGAAACGTGGTGTTCGTAAGTTTTTTTCACATCAATCTTGCACGTATACGTAAAGTTTTTTCTCAAACCAACATATGTATGTGTGAAATGTGAAAAGGTTAAAACGTTATATATGTTTTTATATTTATTATGAAACATATATAAGTATATGTTGGAATTTTGAAAAGTATATTTTAAAAAGGAGAAGGAATTTTGAAAAGGGTATTTTGAAAGGAGAAAGAGTAATAATTAAAGTTTTATTTTTAAGTGGAGTTTTTGTGTTTTGGGACATGAATTTGATTGAAAATGTAGACAACAGTTATAGATATGGAGAAGTTGAGCGGGGCTAATTTTCCCCTATGGAAATCACAGATGGAGGATATACTAGTTTTAAAGGATCAATATTTGCCGATTGAGGGCACAACAAAGAAACCCTCATCGATGACAAATGAAGAGTGGAATAAGCTAGATAGAAAGGCGATTGCAACAATCTGCCAATATTTAGCAAAGAATGTTTATTTCAATGTGTTTGGAGAAAAGAAGGCTGAAGGATTATGGAATAAGCTCCATGATCTATATGAGAAGAACATGGCATCAAACAAAGTGTTCTTGATGAAGAAGCTTTATAATCTCAAAATGAAGGAGGGTGCTTCAGTTGCTGAGCACTTGAATGCATTTAATATTATTACTAATCAACTTGTCTCTATTAAAATCATTTTAGATGATGAAATTAGAGCCATATTGCTGATGTGTTCTATGCCAGACAGTTGGGAAAATTTAATTGTAGCTATGAGCACTTCAACAACTACAGGGACCTTGAAGTTTGATGATCTCAGCAACAGTTTAATGAATGAGGAGCTGCGACGCAAGTCAATTGCGGAAAACCAGGGAGGAGAGTCTCTAGCTCTAGTTGATCATGGTAGGAGAATTGATCGAGGCCGGCAAGGGAGATCAAGATCAAGAGGCCAATCAAAATAAAGGAGAGGTAGAATCATTTGCGTTCATTGTGGAAAACCCGGGCACATGAAGAAAGAATGTCGATTCTGGAAGAAAGGACAAAAGGATCAAAGACCATCTAATACACATCACAAGTCATCCAACACAAATGGAGGTGAGATTATTGTTGTAGCCACAGATGGTGATGTGTTTTTTACTGTTTCAGTAGATGATGCATGTGTATATACATCTAGTAGTAGCTTTGATTGGATCCTTGACTCTAGGGCATCTCACCATGTAACCCCATGCAAATAGAGTTTTGTTTCATATAATCCTGGTGATTATGGTAGAGTGCATCTGGGGAATAATAATTTTTGCAGTATTGTTAGAGTGGGAGATGTCTAGATCAAGATGAAAGATGGACAAGATATATTGTTGAAACAGGTTAGGCATGTACCAGAAATGCGCATGAGTTTAATCTCTATGGGACGACTGGATGATGAAGGCTATTAAAAAAGCTTTGGAAAAGGAGGCTGGAAATTTAGCAAAGGTGCATTGGTCATGGCCAAAGGACCCAAGGCAGGAACATTATACACATTGAAGACAATTATAGGAAAATTAGATTTGGCTGCTGTCACGAAAGAAGGAAATTTAGTAGATTTGTGGCATAAGCATTTGGGTTGCATGAGTGAGAAGGCCTTAAAAATCCTTCTTGGTAAAAATTTATTGCCAAGTTTGAAATCCTACAATCTTGATCTTTGTGAGCATTGTATATATGGAAGACAAAGAAGGGTTTCATTCTTTAGAGGTGGCCATGACAGAAAGAAAAATGTGTTAGAATTGGTACACTCAGATGTGTTTAAGCTTGTTAACATCAAATCATTAGGAGGAGCATCATATTTTGTAACATTTATAGATGATGCATCCAGGAAGGTTTGGGCATATCCTGAAAAATAAAAATGACGTGTTTGGAATATTTCAAAAATTCCATGTTGCTATTGAAAAAGAGACTAACAAATTGTTGAAGTGTTTAAGAGCAGATAGTGGTGGAGAATATTGCTCAAATGCATTTAAGGGATATTGTAACAGGTTTGGCATAAAGCATGAGAAGGCTGTGCCTGGTACTCCTCAACGGAATGGTGTTGCAGAAAGGATGAATCGCACCATTATGGAAAAGGTGTGAAGTATGTTGTCCAATTCTGGTTTAGAGAAGAATTTTTGGGCTGAAGCAGTCAGGACCGCTTGCTACCTCATAAATAGATCTTTAACTACAGCCTTAGATGGCAGTATCCCTAAAGAAGTTTGGATTGGTAAGAATTTGAATTATTCTCACTTGAAAATCTTTGGATGTGAAGTATTCGTACATATTCCCAAAGAAAATAGAACTAAGCTAGATGATAAATCTATGAAATGCTTTTTTTTGCGATATGCGGATGAAGATCTTGGTTATCGTGTATGGGATCTAGTAAAACATAAAATTATTAGAAGCAGGGATGTTATATTTAATGAGTCAGAAATGTTCAAGAGGATTGTAGGTGAGTTGGAGGTCAAGAAGGTTATTGACAAGTTTGAAGAGAAGTAGGAAAACATACCACCAATGCAAGAAAATGAACAACAAATTCAGGAGCATGAAGAACAACAAGTGGAAAATGATGAACAACAAGAAGAAGGAATCTTGCAGGAACCTGTTGTGGCCAGCAACAACCCCCCCTTTTATTTAGTTTTAGTAATAAAGCTAAATAAATGGGGACCCTTCTAAAAAAAATAAAAACCAACACTTATATTTCCCTTTGAACAAAACATGCTATTATAAATTTAGGAAAAACACCCGCAAAACCTAAAAAACCAAATTTTTATGTTAAGTTCCGAAAAAAATCATTCTCTTAACAATAAAACATCGCATCACAAAGGGTAATGGGGAACATCATATAAACAAGCTTTCAGAATTGCGAAAACGCGACACGAGATCGCACGCCTTAAAAATCCATCGCGCATCGCAGCTTTCATACGCCACAAGTATCACCTAAGGTAAAAATATCCTGATCTGGCGATATGCGATAAGGCATCTCGCAAATCGCATATCGCAAACTCATAAGGTGATAAATGATTATTGACAAAATGGATTAGCAATATTGCAATAAAGCAAATCGCAAAATCGCTTTATCGCAGATCTGTAGGGCTCATCGTTCAATAAAGTTTTTCGCGTAATCTGATACCAAGTTATGGGCATTAATGTCAATTTAATAGTTAGTTGGTGGTCATTTATGAGATAAGGTTTGAATTTGATCGAAAGGTTATCATGTAGGATGGTATATTGGATATGATTTCAGATTTAAAGAGCTTTCTCGTCACCTTATCTCTTATCATTATTCTTTCCTTACTTGTAAATTTTCAGGAGCGGCAAGCAGAGTAATATATGCAACGGTGTGCAGAACATAATGGGAAATAAGGGAAAAGCTCTAGTTGCAGAGGACAAAGAGATGCCGCCCTTATACATAGACACCACCTGTAACAAAGATGCCAGAATAACTACTTGGGAACGCGTGTACAGTCTACTCGAAAAAGAAAAGCTGAGAGTTATGGAGGTTAAAGCAAAAATAGACTCACATGGGTCATCTGAGGCATCAATCACTGAATTTTCATGTTCGTTCTTACACCGAATAGTGCAAGATTAAAGATTCTTCCATACACAGACATGGTCAAGTGGGCATTGGACAGTGTCGATATAATAGACAGACAATTCAAGACTCGAGGCCTAGACCTCATTGGGTCATTCACTACGCAAGATTTAAGGCTTATGTATCATCTACCAGAACCGCAGGCAACCTACAACAAGCAGTTCATAGAGACATTTACCAAAGAAAACGAAGATTTGGCAGAGTGTACCAAGAAATAGTCAGCAAGGGAAGAACCATTGAGAAAGGACAAACACGGTATGTACAGTACTGGTTTTCTCTCCTCCCCATATTGCTTCGCTGCTGCTATGCTATGTAGACTATATGGAAGGCCCAACGTCAACAAGTTTTCATCTGAGTGGCTACCCCTATTAGATGCAACAACTAATGCCACTATTATGGTTTGGGCTTAGATATTGTCTGATAATTTAGCTTCGGCTATTTGGAACTATCGGTCCAAAACAACTAGCACTCAGAGGATTTATCCTCCTTTCTATTTAGCTGCTTATGTTATGGATGCAATCTGTTATGTTTCCAAATTCCTTTAATGGGTTGCAAGTGAACTATCCAGAATCCCTTGCCCATTCATATTTATCATAAGGAATTGTGGGATTCCAAGTTTATTTCTTTTTTCTATAGAATCTACCATGAAATTATGTTGCCTCTGTATAAATTGTTGTGTAATAGGGATGCCCCAAGATTTTTCCCTGAAGCAGAATTTGATATTCTCCCTATTGCAAGATGGTTTGGGGAAGAAATTTTCACCTATGTCAGAGTATTTGGAAGCATTGCTTCCCCTCATGTCCTACCCTTATATGTTTGGCTCGAGAAATTGCCTACCAGACCTGCGGGGTGGGAGGAATGAGCAAAGAGTTGAAAGATAAGAAGAAGGCCATTTGGCTGCAATTTCCTTTGGCCTGTGAGTCCTTTTCATTATTTGATTTAGGTCATGCATTCAAATAAGTAGACAATATGCTGTGTCTATGACTGTTCAAGTTTCCAAGAAGACAATTTGACCCTTCTGATGTCATTAAGATTTCACTACTGCTGTCAAGATAAAAGTATTTTCCAAAGAAGATGATCTTTTTGATGATGCCTTTCAACAAAAAAGCACACGAAAATAGGTTTTGCACATGGCTCAAATTCAATTTCCCCCAGCGGAATTCCAAGAATTCAAGTTATACAGAGAAAGGAGATTAGGTAACATTCCCTTGGATAAGTTACGCTTGGAACCAATGAGGGAGCCTACTCCCAGTATCATTTTAAGTGGAAGCTCAGGTACAGACAAGTCCAAGTCTAAGTCTGGAAAATAATCACTAGAACGTTCTAAACGGTCCGAGAGTGACCACAATAAAAGTGAAGGGTCAATAAGAGATACTGCCCAGTCTAAAGAGCGCCCATAGCAACCAGTCTTGACTACACCACAGGTAAAAGTTCCCCCTCCCGTCATCGAGCCACCAAAGCCAGTGAGAACTGAGCTAGATAAGGAGTGGGAAACATTCAATGAATTGATTAATATTGAGGAGCTGAACATGAAGACACCTGAGACTACAGTATAGACAGTGACAGATATGATCATGGAAATAGTCATCAATGCTCCAGAGGTAGAGCATATTCCCATTACCCCATCATCTGAAATCATGCTCAAGATAGAGGAGATTCCTCCTCTAGATGTATTCTATAGCCCACAGAATAAGGTAGTGGTAAGGAAGAAAAGAAAGAAGAGAAAACTCGACAGCGTGCTCTCACCTGAGGTAGAGCAGCTAGACGTCCTTTGGCGAGACCCTACCACTGACCCTACTGAAAATCTGACTAAGTTATCTCAGATCGCAGGAGCCTATGCTTCTGCTACAATTGATAAAGCATATGAGGTACATCAATTACTCAAAGATAGAGAGGAACAAATTCAAATTTTGCAGCAACAGCTACAACAAGTCAGTGCTAACCGAGAAGCAGAGAAGATGTTAGAAAAGTTACAACAAGATTTTCAACAGATGCAACTGGGATACCAGAACAATTTGGCTGAAAAAGAAAATCAGTTGCAAGTTATGCTAGAAATGCATAGAGATGATCCCAATCTTACAGAGTTTGTCTCAGAAGCCCTTGCCTTAAACGACCAACTCTTGCAACAGCAATAAGCATATGCAAAAGAATATCACAATGGAGTTTCCATTGCGAGATGAATGATAAAATTACCAATCAAGTCATGGAATTGCGACATGATTATGATTTAATTGACAAGAGAATTTCTGATTATTTGGCTTGGCAGGAATCAGAAGAAGGAAATAAAGCAAATGCATTCAAAATCCATGAAGCCCACAAAGAAATGCTTTTCCATAAGTGAGACACAAAGATTAGGAAGGTGGAACAGGGAACAAAAGAAGCAACTACAATGGCAAACAATGTCATTGACTGTGTCAATGAAAACCTACACAAAGCAAACCTCATTTCAGAGACTGCACCAGGATTTCTCCCAAAGGCACAACAATTGCAGACAAGCTGGAGACAAAAGATTGAGGAAATGATAGAGTCCATCAAGAAGTTCATCAAGTTGAATTGGGAAATTTACTGGCAGTACTTGGTTAAATCGCATAGTCAATGCATGACTCTCAAATGCCTTACGACTCTGTCGAGAAGATAGCGCCATCACTTGTCGATTTGGTTTTCATAGGGAAACTAAAATTAAAGGTTGGCCAATCGACGCTTCTCAAGCCAATGCTGAATGCTTGCAACCACAGAGAACAGATACATAGATAGTTATTTCTAGATTCAGTTTTAGTTTTAGTTTTGATTTATTTTTGCCTTAAATGAGAACGTTCATTTAAAACTCCTCCTATATTTTTGTAATAAACTATTTTTAGTATTTAGGAAGTAGTGTTTTAACCCCTCTCATGCATTTAGAGAAGGGTCTTGAAATTTTTCAAAAACATTTCCTTAGAACATGCACTTTTGCACCCTCAGAGGAAGTTTTGATGAATGAATGGAACAAAATTTATTGATATCTGTGTTTGATATCTGCTACTGAAATGCACTTTTGTGCTCTTAGTAGATGTTGAATTAGGAAGAGATAAATCTATATTGCTGAAGCTCATGAGTAGGACTTGTTGTCAATGGTACTTTTATCTCTTAATGATTTCTGCTTATGTGTCCAAGTAATATTTTATGCTGAGTTATTTATATATGAAAGCTTGAATATTTGAGTTATTATTTGGCACTTTTGTACGGTAATGAACATTCGGTTTATGCTCAATATATGAATGACTTATTATGTGATATGCTTCTCACAATTGTTTCGGCTAACGTTTTATACGAAACAATTCATTTATCAAATTCTTTTCTTGTAGCAATTGAATGATATTTATTACCAATTGCTGTTTGAAATTAGTTTAGACCGCATAAGTAAAAAATTGAATCCCTAGTTAGTTTTAGACTTAAATATTTCTGTTCATTAGAATACAATTGCATTTTTAAATTAGAGTTAAATTAAAAGCATTTTACTTAGAAATCTTTAGAAAATAGAAATATTAAATTCTTATCAACACACACAAATTGAGAAACTGGTCCCATTATCCCCAGTTGGACCCACCATCCCAAACAGAAAAGGAGTTGTTTTCAAGGTTCGGACCGAGTGGGTATCCCCCTTGTTGTAGACCAAATTTTCAGGGCTTCAACATATTTGGCGCTAGAAGGAGGGCCTCGAACTATAAATGGCTAGTAAATCCAAATCTAAATACCATTCTGAGTGTAAATCGCCCTCAACATCTCCCTCGACTTCTCCATCGCATTCCAAATCTTTAAATCCTAAGCAAGAAGTTGAGAAAAAAACAACCACTACCACAAACCCAAACATTTCAGAGAAATCTACTATTGAACCTCCTGAAGTTGAATATTTGATTCATAAACTTCAAGGATTTTCCATATCACCGCAAAATTTTGAAATATGTCAAGGTAGTGTGACTTTGCAATACAATCCTTCTCATCCTTTAACTAGATTGCAGAGTGAAAAGTTTGGTATTAAACCAACCGAATTACCTCTACCTAAAAGGAAAAGAGCAAGGAAATCACCTTAAGGGTCTGATAGTGAGACTCTTTCATCATCAACATCCATTCCAACTTCTCCATTGCAAAGTCAACCATCCACCCTTCCACTTCAAATTGTTGTCCATTAGAGTATTGGAACTTTAACATCCTCATCCCTTCCACAAGCGACTTTGTCCGTGCTTTCCTTTGTTAGTAGTTCAATGATGGCCTAAACCCCGTGGAATAACACTGGGGTAGTCTTAATGCCTAACCCCTTGAGCTAATTACCGGTCCATCCTGAAAAATGGCTGCCTAAGTTTAATCCTAAAGCAGGCATGCTAGCAGAAGAACACATAAACAACTTTATGTTATCGATAAATTTAAGTGGTGTTACTAATGAAGATGCTGTTGTCCGTCTCTTTCCTTACATATTACAAGGAGTAGCCGGATCTTGGTATTTTTCATTACTATCAGGATCCATCACTAGTTGGGACATTTTCCAAGAGTAATTCTTGACTAAGTTCGGTGATGATAGATCTACAACAACATTGATCAATGATCTATCGAATCTAAACACTGAATCGAGAGAAATTATCAAAGATTTTAATTCGCGTTTCAATAAACTTTTGAATAAAATTCCAACCTCTTCCAAGCCTAGTGAATAAGTTAGAAGTGAATGGTACATATTTGCTTTACCATCAAACATAGTTATCTTTGTTGACAACGCTGCCAAGGCAATATTAGCGGAAAACATGAAAGAAGCGATAACAGTAGAGAAACGTATCTTAGCTTTAGAAAAGAAAAACGTTGTCAATGAAAGAAAATCTAAGAAGATTAGTTTTAGAGATGATCTTAAGAAAAAGTAATCAAAAGACCCATTTGATTTAGAAGGATTGCAGAAAGTCTTAAAGACCATGTCTAATGAAATGGTTGACATTAAGAAACAAGTAGTAGAGACTTCTTCTAAGAAGCCCTACAAGCCTTATAGGAAAAATCCTTCAACCGATTCAAAGCCGCCCAATGTTATAACGAATGCAGCATCAGAAGAAGAAGAAGAGGAAGTTTTTAATGAAGAACCTACTGATGAAGATGAAGTTTTAGAAGTACAGGTAATGTGGGACTTCATTCTTCCATACGAAGAGGATCAAGAGGTATTACCAGTTAGTACAAGAAGTAGAAATCAACTGGATCCTCCACAACCTAGTCCTAAACAGAAGAGCGCAAGCTTGACATCTAAAGATAAAGTCGCAGGTAAGAAATCATCACCAAAAGCGACTCAAACAAGCCCAATCTAATCCGATCCCTCAAATCCATCAAAAAAACTGATTGTTTATGATGAGATGGAGCATAATACCATTGAGGATATGAAGAAGACTAAAGCTAACATTAGTTTTCATGAGTTGAGCAAATTGAAGCATCAACAAAAGCTGCTTATGAAAGAGTTACATGCAGTATCCTTTGCACCTCTTCCTGCTGATGTAATCTCGCAAGCTTCTCATGAGATGGGAAAACCTCCAACTTTTATGGCGAATAAAGTTGATCTGAATGATATTGCTTTAATTGGAGGTAGGTCAAAATCCCATACTCCCCCATTCCTTCTTACTTACGAAATTTTCAATAAAAACTTGCATAATTGTTTGGTAGATTTAGGAGCTTCATCTAATATCTTACCTAAAACAATATGTGCAAAGTTAAACATCCAACCTCAAAAATCTGCAGTATGCATAGTTCAGCTCGACTGATCGTAGACTGAAGTAATCGATGAACTAAATCAAGTTACCATAAGGCTATCATTTAATCCAAAGGTATGTCAAGTTATTGATATTCTAGTTGCAGACATTCCCGAATTTTATGGTCTAATTCTTAGTAGGGATTGGTTTGAAAAGCTTCATGGATACTTTGTGCCGACTGGTCACATATGTGGCTCCCTTACAATGTTAAATCAAATTAGATAAAGGTTGAACGAGAAAGACACCAAAAATACATAGTGACGGAATTGGAAGGAGAAAATGAACCCGTAACATACAACAACAATATAATTGGAAACTATTCTATTGACTCTTTCTTAGGAAATTTTAATGCTCATACTTCACCTTATTTAGAACATTCTATTCTTTCTCAAGTGGACAATGTTTCTCAAACAGATAGTTCTAAATGTGTTAATTTTATGGATAGTCCTGTAAATAAATCTTTATTTTGGAAATTATTTTTTGATGGTTCTAAGTCTAATGATGGAGCAGGAGCAGGATGTGTATTAGTTAGTCCAAAGGGAAACAAAACTATGCTAACATGTAGACTCAAGTTCGATTGCACAAACAATGCTGCAGAATACGAAGCTCTAGTCCAAGGACTATACAAGGCAATTAGATTAGATATCAAGTGTAGACAAGTCTTCAGAGACTTTGAGATTGTCATTAACCATGTACGAAATACTATACATTGTCTATCAGGTCATTTGAAGTATTATCAATCTTTAGTGCAAGATTTGACTGAACATTTTATAGCATTTAATATTTCACCTATTCCGAGACTCCAAAATGCTAGTGCTGACCTCCTGGCTAATGTAGCCTCCAAGCTTATTCCCTCAAAAGACTATATCCTAGACAAATTCTCAATCGAATTGATCTTTAGGCCCTCGATCCCTGATAATGTTACAAACTAGAGAATTTTCAATGATGATCATGATATTGTAAGTTTCTTGACATCGGAAGGATCTTACACTAATCAGATAATTAATGGGGACCAACATGACCAACAGTTATAACAAGAAAGCACTAATAATGCTATACCAAAATCTGCAGTCAAGTTGGAAGGCCTATATGATTTGAAAGACTGATTTAAGAGATCTACCAATTCAAAACTTCAGAGTTCAACTCGAAAATATGAATTATTAAATCTAGGAACGGATACCAAGCCACAGAATATCAACCTAGTCTTGGCCTAGCCACAGAAGAAAAATTAGCCTATGTTCGGCTCCTGAAACAATACAAAAACGTCTTTGCCTGGAACTATGATGACCTTAAGACATACGACACTTCGATTATTTAGCATACTATCCCGATGACAGCTGATGAAAAACCTGTCCAGCAAAAGTTGAGGAAGATCCATCCTAATCTGGAAAGTTAGATTAAGTCCAAGCTTAATAAATTATTGAAAGCCAAAATTATTTTTCCCGTTCAACATTCTAGGTGGGTTTCCAATATGGTCTCAGTTAGAAAGAAAAATGGAGATATTAGGATTTGTATCAACTTTTGAAATCTTAACAAGGCCTGTCAAAAGGATAATTTTCCCCTGCCTCCTATGAAACAAATATTGCAAGTGGTTGCAGGATCAGAATTAATGTCATTTTTAGATGGTTTCTCCGGTTACAACCAAGTTTTGGTCCATCCTGAAGATCAGTTAAAAACCACGTTCAGAACCAAATGGGGTACTTATGCATTTCAAAAGGTGTCGTTTGGTCTGATCAATGCTGGCGCCACATTTCAAAGAGCCATGGATATCGCTTTTAAAGGATTAGTAAACAAATCAGTGGTTATTTACTTGGATGACATAACATTATATTCTAAGAAATGTGGTAATCACCTTAGAGACTTAAAGCAAATCTTCTAATGTTGTCAAAGGTATGGAATTTCACCTAACCCAAAAAAGTCTTTTTTTGCATTAAGTGAAGGAAAACTTTTTAGATTTATAGTGTCAAAATCTGGAATCCCTATTGATCTTTATAGAATTAAGGAAATTTCCGAAATATCCTTGCCACATAATTAAAAAACCATGCAATCCTTTCTTGGCTAGATTAATTTTGTTAAAAGATTTGTTCCAGACTTTTCAAGGATTGTGCCACCATTACAAGCAATAATAAAAAAGAATTGAATTTTCAAATGGGGCCAAGAGGAATATGAAGCATTCAATCTGATTAAGCAAGCGATTATTAATGCCCCATCCCTAGCGACTCCAAATTTTTCCGATCCTTTTATTTTGTATACATTTGCCTCTGATAAATCATATGCTGGGATACTCACTCAAGCCAATCAAGACAAGGTAGAAGCCTTAGTTGCCTTCTTTAGTTCAAATATGCAAGGGGTTGAATTAAATTATTTTGACGTTGAGAAACAAGCTTATGCTGTTTTCAAAGCGATCAAATATTTTAGACCCTTTCTTCTTAAAACCCATACAAGGATCATAGTGCCGTTTCCAGTGGTAAGAAATCTCTTAGTACAGAAAGATGTGGGTGAAAATAGAACAAATTGGGTCACTGCCTTACAAGAATATGATGTTGAGATCAAGCCAGCAAATATTGTAAAAGGACAAGGCTTTTGCAAGATGTTGGCTGGAGCATTGCTTATTTTCAAAATATCATCTTCAAATCAAGAGGTACAAATGTATGAATTAAGCTTAAACAATATTGAATCGAGATATGCTAATATCATATTTATCTAAAGAACGAATATGCTTCTTCAAATATGGATTATACAAAGAAAAGAGTTTTAAGATTGAAGGCTAAGTAGTATCAACTCGTAAATGATGTACTTTTTAGGATGAATTATGATTATGTTCTCCTTCGATGTGTTGAGAAATCTGAAGCTGAAAAGGTGTTGCAGGAACTCCATGATGGACCAGCAGGTGGACATTATGCGGGAGATGCTACAACACATAAAATTTTTCACGCAGGATATTATTTGCCTACATTATTTAAAGATGCGCATAGCTATGTAAGGAAATGTCAAGTTTGTCAAACTGTTGTCGGAAGATAGAAGAAACCATCATTGCCTTTGCAACCAGTCAATATCGATCAACCTTTTGATCAATGGGGATTAGATATAATAAGTGAGATTGTTCCTCATTCTTCTAAACAACATAGGTATATCCTTACAGCTACAGATTATTTTACTAAATGGGTAGAAGCAGTTCGGCTCAAGACAGCGAATGCTGAGCATATCATTGATTTCATAGATCAGTTCATAATCACCAGGTTTGGTTTACCCTATACTTTAATGTTTGATAATCCATCATATTTTTCTGGCAATGCTATGACTGAATTTGCACTTAAAAGAGGTTTTAAGCTTAAATATTTTGCCAATTATTATCCACAAGGGAACGGGTTGGCCAAATCAACAAATAAAAACTTAATCAGGATCATTAAACGAACCATTTATCATAATCATAAAAATTGACACAAATCTTTGATGTGTGCTTTAAGAGAAAACTGAATAATCCAAAAGGCTTCCATTGGTACTTCTTCCTTTAATTTAGTTTATGAGAGAGAAGTAGTTCTCCCAACTCATCTAGCAATTTCTTCTTTGTTCTTATTTCAGTTTATCAATGAAACACCAACTTCATCCTTACAACTAAGACAATTGCAGATCCTTAAGCTAGAAGAGCAATGAGAAAAGGCTAAAATCACACACACTCATTATCAAGCATTAGTAAAGGCTTCCTTCGATTCAAGCATGGTATCTAGGAAGGATTTTCAAATTGGAGATTTAGTTTTGAAATGGGATAAGGCTCATAAGGAAAAAGGCAAACATTTTAAATTCCAACAAATGTGGCTTGGCCCATTCCAAATTGTTTAAATCATAGGTCCATCCACTTTCATGTTGCAAGATTTAGCAGGGAAAAACGAATCTTTACCTGTTGATGGGCAGGTCCCTAAAAAATTCCTTTTATAGAAGATGACTTCTTCTATTTTTGCAAATTATTGTTTATAGCTTTATTTTGATAATAAAACAAGTTGTAAATGGTTAACTTTGGGAATTCACAAAAAAGATTAGTGTTTCTTTTAGATTTTGTTTTTCGCTTGTATAAATAGAACTGATTTGGAAAATTGATCATTATTATTGAAAAATACAGTCAAATGCTATAAGCCTGAAACTGCTACTAGTTTCAACCTTACGAATTTTGATGAAAAACAACCTTTAGCGAGAATTTCTTTATATCAGTTAATGAAAAGCATCAATAACAAAACAAAGGTTCTTTGTAGAAATGTTGTTTTTAGAAACTTTATAATTGTCGTTCAGAGCCATTCTTAAGGAACCAATGACTTTCTCCCCACCTAGGGAATTACGAGTTTCAAGGAATAATCCAATGATACACTCTAAGCTTAAAGAATAAGAGGTCTCATCACGAGCCAACTTATCATGATCATAGATATTATGACTTGCTGACATTGCCAAAACTGCATACCACAACAGGGCAATGGCTCAAGATTGTTGCAATAAAAAGACAAGGGGTCTCATCACGAGCCAGCTTGTTCAACAAAGTTATAAATCAAGCGAATGTCACTGTCATAATTTGGCTACCAAACTAAGACATTGTTTTTTAAGAATTAAAAGAAAAAAAAACAACAAGTGTGGATATGGATTTATCTTTGAAAATTGTATATTTTTCCAAGTAGGATACATGATTATTGTTAGGTAACAGGTAACCTTGTCGAGGCTATGAATGCCTGCTGGCAGCAGAGGCTCTATCTACGACAAATGATCATACTTAAAACTAATCTACAGAGAAGTCTTTTTTTTTTATCTTTATAAACTAAGAAGTGGCTGATGTAAATACAATGACTAGATTTGGGAAGTAAATAATCAGAGTTAACACAAGAGAAACAAACTACCATTGACAGCTGAAAGCATGATACATTTTATATTTCCATAATAAAGTTTGATTTTCCAGAAAACATTTCTATTTTTGAAGTTTACAAAATTCAAAAGATAATCAGAGATAATTGGTTCTTCCTAGTGAATAGCTAATTGTTGTGGCCAGCAACAACCCCCCCTTTTATTTAGTTTTATTAATAAAGCTAAATAAATGGGGACCCTTCTTAAAAAAATAAAAACCAGCACTTATATTTTCCTTTGAACAAAACATGCTATCATAAACTTAGGAAAACATCCGCAAAACCTAAAAAACCTAAGTTTTATGATAAGTTCTGAAAAAATCATTCTCTTAACAATAAAACATCACATCACAAAAGGTAATGGGGAACATCATATAAACAAGATTTTGGAATTGCGAAAATGCGACGGGAGATCGCGCGCCTTAAAAACCATCGCGCATCGCAGCGTTCATACGCCGCAATTATCACCTAAGATAAAATATCCCAATCCAGCGATATGCGATAAGGCATCTCGCAAATCGCATCTCACAGACTCATAAGGTGATAAATGATTATTGATAAAATGAATTAGCGATATTGCGATAAAGCAAATCACAAAATCAATTTATCGCAGATCTGTAGTGCTCATCGTTCAATAAAGTTTTTTACATAATCTGATATCAAGTTATGGGCATTAATGCCAATTTAATGGTTAGTTGGTGGTCATTTATGAGATAAGATTTGAATCTGATCGAAAAGTTATTTCATGTAGGATGGTATATTGGATATGATTTCAAATTTGAAGAACTTTCCCGTCACCTTATCTCTTATCATTATTTTTTCCTTACTTGTAAATTTGCAGAAGCGCCAAGCAGTAATATACGCATCGGTGTGCAGAACATAATGGAAAAGAAGGGAAAAGCTCCGGTTGTAGAGGAAAAAGAGATGACGCCCTTATACACAAACACCACTTGTAACAAAGATTTCAGAATAACTACTTGGGAAGGCATGTACAGTCTGCTCGAAGAAGAAAAGCCGAGAGTTATGGAGGTTAAAGCAACAACATACTCATGTGGGTCTTCTGAGGCATCAATCACTAAACTTTCATGTTCGTTTTTACACCGAATAGTGGCAAGACCAAAGATTCTTCCATACACAGACATGGTCAAGTGGGTACTGGACAATTTCAATATAACAGATAGAAAATTCAAGACTCGAGGCCAAGCCCTCATTCGGTCATTCACTGCGCTAGATTTAAGGCTTATGTATCATCTACCAGAACCGCAGGCAACCTACAAAAAGCAGTTCGTGGAGAAATTTACCAAAGAAAACGAAGATTTGGCTGAGTGTACCAAAAACTGGTCAGCGAGGGAAAAGCTATTGAAAAACGAAAAACACGGTATGTACAGTACTGGTTCCCTCTCCTCCCCATATTGCTTCGCTGCTGCTATGCTATGTAGACTGTATAGAAAGCCCAACGTCAACAAGTTTTCATCTGAGTGGCTACCCCTATTAGATGTATCCACTAATGCCACTATTATGGATTGGGCTTAGATATTGTCTGATAATTTAGATTCGTTTATTTGGAACTACCGGTCTAAAAGAACTACCACTCAGAGGATTTATCCTCCTTTTTATTTAGTTGCTTATGTTATGGATGCATTCTGTTATGTTTCCAAATTTCCTTTAATGGGTTGGAAGTGAACTATCCAGAATCCCTTGCCCATTCATATTTATCATAAGGAATTGTGGGATTCCAAGTTTATTTTGTATTTTTATAGAATCTGCCATGGAATTATGTTTCCTCTGTATAGAATGTTGTATAATAGCGATTCCCCAAGATTTTCCCTTGAAGCGGAAGTTGATATTCTCTCTGTCGCAAGATGGTTTTGGGAAGAACTTTTCACTTATGTCAGAGTATTTGGAAGCATTGCTTCCCCTCATGTCCTATCTTTATATGTTCATGATAAGTTATTGGCTCGAGAAATTACCTACTAGACCTGCAGGGTGGGGGGAATGAGCAAAGAGTTGAAAGATAAGAAGAAGGCTATTTGGTCGCAATTTCCTATGACCTGTGGGGCCTTTTCATTGTTTGATTTAGGTCATGCATTCAAAGAAGTAGACAATATGCTGTGTCTACGACTGTTCATGTTTCCAGGAAGACAATTTGACCCTTCTGATGTCATTAAGAATTTTACTACTGTTGTCAAGATAAAAGTATTTTCCAAAGAAGATGATCTTTTTGATGATGCCTTTTAACAGAAAAGCACACTAAAAGAGGTTTTGCACATGGCTCAAATTCAATTTCCCCCAGTGGAATTCCAAGAATTCAAGTTATACAAAGAAAGGAGATTAGCTAACATTCCCTTGGATAAGTTACGCTCAAAACCAATAAGGGAGGTTACTCCTAGTATCAGTTTAAGTGGAAGCTCAGGTACAGACAAGTACAGGTCTAATATTGGAAAAGAATCACCAGAACGCTCTAAACGCTCCGAGAGTGACCACAATAAAAGTGAAGGGTCAGTAAGAGATACTGCCCAGTCTAAAGAGCGCACAGAGCAACCGGTCTTGACTACGCCATAGGTAAAAGTTCCCCCTCCCATCATCCAGCCACCAAAGCCAGTGAGGACTGAGCTGGATAAGGAGTGGGAAACATTCAATGAATTGATTAATACTGAGGAGCTGAACACGAAGACACTTGAGACTATTGTATAGACAGTGGCAGATATGATCGTGGAAACAGTCATCAATGCTCCAGACGTAGAGCATATTCCCATTACCCCATCATCTGAAATCATGCTCAAGATAGAGGAGCTTCCTCCTCTAGATGTATTCTATAGCCCGCAGCATAAAGCAGTGGTAAGAAAGCAAAGAAAGAAGATAAAACTCGACAGCGTGCTCTGACCTGAGGTAGAGCAGCTAGACATCCTTTGGCGAGACCCTACCACTGACCCTACTGAAAATCTGACTAAGTTATCTCAGATCGCATGACCCTATGCTTCTGCTACAATTAATAAAGCATCCGAGGTACAACAATTACTCAAAGATAGAGAGGAACAAATTCAAATTTTGCAGCAACAACTACAGCAAGCCAGTGATAACCGAGAAGCAAAGGAGAGGTTAGAAAAGTTACAACAAGATTTTCAACAGATGCAGCTAGAACACCAGAACAATTTTGCTAAAAAAGAAAATAAGTTGCAAGCTATGCTAGAAATGCATAGAGATGATCCCAAGCTTACAGAGTTTGTCTCAGAAGCTGTTGCCTTAAACAACCAACTCTTGCAACAACAATAAGCATTATGCCAAAGAATATCGCAATGGAGTTTCCATTTCGAGATGAACGACAAAATTACCAATCAAGTCGTGGACTTGCGACATGATTATGATTTAAATAACAAGAGAATTTCTGATTATTTGGCTTGGTAGGAATCGGAAGAAGGAAAGAAAGCAGATGCACTCAGAATCAATGAAGCCCACAAAGAAATGATTTTCCATAAGTGGGATGCACAGATTAGGAAGGCAGAACAGGCAGCAGAAGAAGCAGTTACAACAATAAACAACGTCATTGACTGTGTTAATGAAAACCTGCAGAGAGCAAACCTCATTTCAGAGACCGCACTGAGATTTCTCCCAAAGGCACAGCAACTGCAGACAAGCTGGAGACAAAAGGCTGAGGAAAGGACATAGTCCATCAAGAAGTTAACCAAGTTGAATTGGGAAACTTACTAGCAGTACTTGGTTAAACCACACAGTGAATGCATGACTCTCAAATGCCTTATGAACTCTGCCAAGAAGATAGCACTAGCACATGCTGATTCTATTTTCGTAGGGAAACTAAAATCGTAGGTCGGCCAATTGATGCTCCTCAAGTCGATGTTGAATGCTTGAGACCACAGAGAACAGATATATAGATAGTTATTTCTAGATTCAGTTTTAGTTTTAGTTTTGATTTATTTTTGCCTTAGATGAGGACGGTCATGTAAACCTCCTCGTATATTTTTGTAATAAACTATTTTTAGTATTTAGGAAGTAGTGTTTTAACCCTTCTCATGCATTTAGAGAAGGGTCCTGAAATTTGTCAAAAACATTTCCTCAGAACATGCACTTTTGCACCCTGAGAGGAGGTTTTGATGAATGAATGGAATAAGATTTATTGATACCTGTGTTTGATGTCTGCCATTGAAATGCACTTTTGTACTCTTAGTAGACGTTGAATTAGGAAGAGATAAATCTATATTGCTAAAGCTCATGAGTAGGACTTGTTATCAATGGTACTTTTAACTCTTAATGATTTCTACTTATGTGTCCAAGTAATATTTTATGCTCAGTTATTTATATATGAAGCTTTAATGTTTGAGTTATGAAGCTTTAATGTTTGAGTTATTATTTGACACTTTTGTACGGTAATGACTATTCTGTTTATGCTCAATATATGAATGACTTATTATGCGATATTCTTCTCACAATTGTTTCGACTAACTTTTTATATGAAACAATTCATTTTATCGAATTGTTTTCTTGTAGCAATTGAATGTATCTTTATTACCAATCGTTGTTCGAGATTATTTTAGACTGCATAAGTAAAAAATTGAATCCCTGGTTAGTTTAGACTTAAATATTTCTGTTCATTAGAATACAATTGCATTTTTAAATTAGACTTAAATTAAAAGCATTTTACTTATATCTTTCGAAAATAGAAATATTAAATTCTTATCAACACACACAAATTGGGAAACTGGTCCCATTATCCCCAGTTGGACCCCCCATCCCAAGCGGAAAAAGAGCTGCTTTCAACGTCCGGACTGGGTGGGTATCCCCCTTGTTGTAGACCCGATTTTCAGGGCTTCAACAGAACCTTTACAAGAGATTCAACCTGATAATGCACCACCACAGTTGGTTTGCAGATCTTCTAGGCCTCATAAGCCTTCACAAAGGTATCCTCCTCCAAACTATATTTTGTTGACTGAAGAAGGTGAACCTAATTGTTTTCAAGAAGCTTGTAAAGTTGAGCACAGTAAAGAATGGATAAAAGCAATGAAAGAAGAAATGAACCCTTTGCAAGAAAATAAAACTTGGGAGTTGGTAAACCTCCCAAAAGGTAGAAAGGATCTACAAAACAAATGGGTGTACAGGATTAAACATGAAGGTGACGAAAAGAAGGAGAGGTATAAAGCAAGACTGGTGGTGAAAGATTTTGCCCAAAAAGAACGTATTGACTTCACTAAAATTTTCTCACCTGTTGTTAAAATGTCACCCATTAGTAATTCTTGGTCTAGTTGCTGCTTTAGACCTAGAATGTGAACAGTTAGATGTAAAAACTACATTCCTTCATGGTGAATTGGAGGGAGAAATTTATATGGAGCAGCCAGAAGGCTTCATAGAAAAAGGCAAAGAAAGCCTTGTTTGTAGGTTGAAGAAGAGTCTCTATGGGTTGAAACAGACACCTCGACAATTGTACAAGAAATTTGATTAATTCATGTTAGAACATGGTTTTTAGAGGTTGGACGCTGACCATTGTGTCTAGATCAAGAGGTATGATCAAGGAAAGTATATTATATTATTGTTATATGTGGATGACATGTTGATTGTTGGGCATGATATGAATAAGATCAATAGTTTGAAGAAAGATTTGGGTAGAAAATTTGCAATGAAGGATTTGGGACCAGCACAACAGAGATTGGGCATGTGGATTATGCGTGAAAGAAAAAACAAAAGGTTGTGGCTATCACAAGAAAAATATATCAAGAAGGTGCTTGACAGGTTTAATATGAAGGATGCCAAGTCAGTTGGTACACCCCTTGCAACCCACTTCAAGTTGAGTACTGAATTATGTCCTAGTGATGACAAGGATAAAGAAGAGATGAGCAAGATTCCTTATGCTTCAGCAGTTCGCAGTTTGATGTATGCCATGGTATGCACACGACTAGACATTGCATATTCAGTGGGAGTAGTGAGTAGGTTTCTTGCCAATCCAGGCAAACAACATTGGCAAGCAGTAAAATGGATTTTGAGGTATCTCAAGGGTACTAGTCATTATTGTTTATATTTTGGTCATGATGAGACTATGCTTGAAGGATTTACAGATGCGGATATCGCTGAAGATATGGATACCAGAAAGTCCACTACAGATTATTTGTATACATTTGCAGGTACAGTAGTATCTTGGGTGTCAAGGCTACAAAGAATAGTAGCCATCTCTACAACAGAAGCAGAGCACATAGCTGCAACAGAAGCTTGTAAAGAGATGTTCTGCAACAGAAGCTTGTAAAGAGATGTTGTCGATGCAACGATTCCTAGGAGAGATAGGAATAAAGCAGGAAAAGTATGTGTTATATTGTGATAGTCAGAGTGCCATTCACTTGGCGACACTTGGCGAAAAACCCAACATTTCATTCAAAAACCAAGCACATTGACTTAAGGTACCATTGGATCCGACATGTGTTGGAGGAAGAACAATTATCCTTGGAAAAGATCCATATAGATAGGAACCCTACTGATATGCTCACTAAGATTCTACCACAAAATAAATATGAGTTATGTAGAGGCATGGTAGGGCTCAGTGTGACTTGATTCATGAATCATATTTGGCTTCAAGTGAGAGAATGTTAAGTGTGAAGCCAAATTCACGTAGGATTCTAGATCCTTCTAGATCAAATATTTCTATATCTCCACACCACCATTAGTTTCTAGATCTTAACACCGCCATTAGTTTCTAGATCATTCGAGATCTCCATTTGAATCATATACATGATTCTAGATCCTTCTTTTGCCTCTATAAATTTGTAATTTCTCTGGCTAAGGAAAGCAAGTCAAGACCCAAGTCTGTTATATAATATAAAGTGATTTCTATTCTCCAGTGATTTTTTTATCTATTCCGTTGTTGTTTCTGTCTAAGTAATCTTGTTGTTTCTCCATTTGTCTGTCTCTGTGAATTATTATCTACTATTGCCATCTAAATCTCTGAATATGAATCCGCTATTTGTTATGTATGCTCTGGTGTAACACTTTTGTATTTGTGGTGTACCCACAGGAACTATAAATTCCTATTTGCGGTGTACCCAGAGGAAGTATAAATTCCTGCTCCTCTAGAGGTTTATGTTTTCGGCATGTACATGATAATTATGCATTAGTAATTATGTTTTCGGCATGCAAATCATAATTATACGTTAGTAATTATGCTACCAATGCATAATCATGCATTGGTAATTATGCTGCTGCTGCTCAAGTTTAGGGTACAAGGAATATTAGCGGTGTTATATTTTGTGATCTCTTTTATAAAGAAGTTCTTACAAGTTTAAACTGGCTGACATCATGCTGGAATAAAAGTCCGTTGGCATTTGAGTAGAGTCCACAGGAAAGGATTATCCAATTCAATGTGTGGCATGCGGGCATGTAAAGATCACTGTCACGTCTGAAAGGTTCAGTTGCAAGTACTGGTAGTGCTATATTGCATGATCTCTTCTACAAAGAATGTTCTCACCACAAGTTTAGACTGGCTGACTTCGCACTGGCATAACAGTCTGTTGGCATGGGAGGAATATGGTGGACTATCCATAAAAACGATTATCCAACTCAATGGTGACATGAGTGCATGCCAAGAACATTCTTACCTCTGAAATAGTAATTACTCGCACTCACAGTTGCATGTTACAGAAGTGGACAAGCTTTTGCTCTAGAAAAGACAACATAGAGAACGGCAGGTCGCAGTTGTCAGCTTTCATTACAATAACACTGGATATGAAACTTGTGGGGATGGAATCCCCCCACTTAATCATTAGACCGAACCACATTCTCAGAACTAATGCTACTCTAGCCGATTGCAAATCACATTATCATCTTTTCTTCGAACACCTTTGAAATTGCACAAATGGTTATGAATGATGGCCCCATATGGTTAAGTATGATGGCCTTCACGGTAAAAGTGATATCTGTGATGCTCATTGTGATGCAAGGATAGTCATTTGTGCACCGATTTCCTAGAGAGTAAACATGGCTAAAAATATTCAAAGATCTCAAATGAATCACATTTCTTTCTATTTTAATTTTTTTTAGTAATACATATATACATGCAAAGTAATAAAGTAAGAGTTATATCAAAGCTTACATTTAAGAAGGATTACTCTCTAGGCCTGAAGACGCTGGTTCTGCTCATCAATTCAATGCGCATACTCTTGTAATATTATCATTGTTGTTCGGTTGTAAAAGTATGCCATTTAACAAATTTTCACTTCACATGGCTTACTTTCATTTTTAAAATGCTACTCATATCAGTCAAATAAAGGAACTTCAAATAAAGGAACTTCAAGGGCACAACTTGTTTCAATGAAACAACCACATAAGTTGTGTTTAAAAATATAAATAAATTAATAAACCGTTTAAGATAATATAAAATTTATTTTAAGGAAGGAAGTTTTTTTTTGCTTTTAATTTGAGTATTTAGACAAATAAATTTTATGTTTTTCTTAATTATTATTATTATATTATATTTATTTATTTAAAAAAACGGTGGGAAAATCAAGAGATGTTTTCCTAATATTTGTGGATGACATTTCTAGTGAAATCCATCATTGTAAACTAGTGTGCTTTATTATGATTCAAATTGGGTGAAATTAGATAAATGTGCCATAATATTGCTAACAATTAGTGGAGCTAATTCCATTGGCCCAAGTAAGTAATTAAATGTAATTGTTGAATGTCGAAGGTTTGATTATTCACTCACTTGGCATCACATAACGAAATGGTCAAGTTCGCCACAACTATTTAAGAAGGGATGTTTATTTTGAGATTGTAAGTCCGGTTATCATTATAATAATGTTAGGATGTGTAGGGCTAATTAGTGTAAATATTATTGATTTTCTACACAATATGATATTCACATCGCCTCTAGACTACAATTAAATTAATTGGTATTGTAAAGATTAAGGTTCATAAATAGTTTATAGTTTGAATATGCAAGGCCTTGGATAGGGGTTAGTTTTATATGTATTTTGGAGGGATCTTTTTCCCTTATCCCAAGTTCTTGTTGAGCTTTGAAATATGGAAGGGTAAGGTACACATGATTGCGCAACATAAGTGTTTGGAATAGAACTCAATCTTTTCCTTGCAAGATATATGATGTTGAGATTGGTATGATAGAACATTTAGAAAGGCATTTTCAACTGAATGTCTTTTGGTTCACCATGCCACATATAAATTGTAGCCTCATAATTTCTTCAAAAGACTAACAAACTTTAAATATATATAGCAAAATGAGACATTTGGTGAGAAGAAAACATCATAAATATAGTGATGTGATTTGTTTGAAGTTATAATTGCATGTACTTGGGTTATGATTCTTAGATGGGTCAACTCAATTAATTGCCTTACTAGATCAAGAAAGTTGACCTATGAAGAAACACCATTTTTAGAGGAAACCATGAGATGTGAAAGAAGTTTTTCAAGGTCATATATTCTTCTACATGCACTTCAAATTTTAAGTACCTATAAGTTGGTATTGTTATGCCCTATACTGTTAGTGAATGCAAATGAATTTATGAAAGATGGTTTGGGCAAACAAAGAAGCTATATTTGTGGTGTTTGGGTCATCATTTGAAAAATCCAATCTCTACCCATGTTAATCAATTTTTGTTGTTGCAAAACTGCAAGATTTATAAGTTTCTTTATACAATGTTTATGAACTTACATTTCCTTAAAAAAATCATTCAAACTTGGACAAAGGGCTCATTGTTAGACACCTGATCTTACAAAATTTAATAGTAAGTATGAGCTTGAGAAGCTTACATAGTATCATCCTAAATGAAAAATCATTCTAAATGTCAATAGAGAGGAACTCATTCAGTCCTTGAATCCCATAGGAGGTTGCAAGCCTAAGTTTAGTTACAAGTCCTTAACATTGGAAGGCATAGATCAAGCATTGATCTAGTGGTGGAAATCCATTTGGAAATTCAAATGGCTATTCGAATAAAAAAAATTCACATGACTTCTCCTTAATAACAAGGCCCTTGGAATATTTTACCAAAATTTCACTTTGCAAGCCTGGTAGATGTTGCCTATGCGACACTAGTATAAAAACAAATTCCCATATTATCCTCTCATTCACATTCTCAAAAAGAAATTTGGAAGGAAATTGAAAGGTTAAGTAGACTCCATAACCCTTGGTAAGGAGTTTACATAGAACAACCTTCAAAAATTTGATATCAAAACAAGGCCACTAAATATTTCTAATCCCCTTCTCTCACAATTTGGCTGGCCAGATACACCAAGCTAAGGGAAATGACACTTTGCCCTTGAAGTGTGTTCCCAAAAGCTGCAATATTCTTAGTGCTTTTCCTCAATCTTCCTCTACCCCTCGTGCATGATTATCATTTGCAAGATACATGAAATGCAATCCATCAAGGGGAGGGGAGGGGATGGAAGTATCAATTTCCTCTCCAAGAATCACTCTATCTTTTTCAAAGATGGGATTCACTAAGCTACAAGTAATTTTAATGAATTCTCAATAATCGATATGGTCCTTATCCATGCTCTCGAAAATGAAGTCTGGCATGTTCAAATCATGGGTGGCTATCCTTTAGTAATTCAATGCATGAAAGGGGACCATGTCTTGCAGAATGTTGAATTGTGTAGCTTGGGAGGTAGTCCACAAGCTTAGTGAGATGGGTTTATATGAGTTTTGTCACAAAAAGGGTTTGTGGGAAAATAACCCCAAGTGAAGGGGTTTTAGACCCATGTTCGTATTTAAAATCTAAAGAAGAAAAAAAATAAAAAATAAAAAAAAATCCAAAGACTAGAGGACTAAAACCCTAAAGTATAGAGGGTTCCTATTAGGCTAGAGGAGGATTTATTTAAAGAGGCCTTAGAATATGGCTAGCGACATCAAGGGAGAGGGGCCCAATTGGTCTAGTTGGGCTACCAGAGATATAGCTCCAATGAAGATTGAGCTAGTAGGCTGAGTAGGGATACTAGAGAAGGCCAAATTTGATCCCAAGTGCAACCATCCTCAAGTGGCAGTCAAGTTAGGAGAGTTTGGGCAATGAGAAGCTTAGGAAGGTAGGGGCCGAGATCCTTGTTCTGAAAAGGAGGAGGGTTGTAGTTTTATAAATAAGGGCAAGCCTAAAAAAAGAAGGTTGTAAGGTCTAGGAGCTCATGGAAATGTACCCTAGCAACCTTAAGGCTCAACGCAGGTACAAGAGGGATAAATAGACCGAGATAAGGGTTGTTCCAGGCTTGATTAAGGAAATAACAGATTTGAAACCTAGGTTGAGCCCCTATTGTAGGTTACAATGGCATAGAAAGGTGGTCGAATTGGTGATCTAGTTCATGGTGGGGTTGCCAAGAAGTCCGATGCCTAGGAGGAATGTTTCTAATGTGGAGAAGGATGTCCTAAAGGACTTAGGACAACACACCTAACAAGCCCTAAGTTTTGTTCTTGTTGACCATAAACAAATGGATGGCAGGAAGATATAGAAAGCCTTAGTAGGGCTACTTCCCACACAGATTGAGCCCGTTAAAGTTAGTCTAAGAATGCAATAAAATGACGACTTAAATCAATGAGTATGGATAGAGTCGAGACCCTAGAAAGGGAAGTACTGTCTAGAAAGGGAAGTATTGCCTATGCGTTGAAGAGACATAAATACCTTCATTTCTGGGCAGAATTGTGGGGAGGAAGGACAATGAGAAAAGGGGCTAGCATGAGAAAGGAAGATGAGGTTTTTTTCTAGGTTGAGAATAGCAGTAAAGATAGAGCCTAAGAACAATGATGAAGAGGCAGATTTATCATTGTTAGAGGATAGCAGTTGATGCCCTATATAAGGAAGCTTCATGTGCACCAGAATACCCTCAACTGTAGTAGGTGCCTTTTTTGCCCTAAGTTCAGTATTTGAAATGGTCTTCAAGGTTGATAAGAGAGGCAAAAGAGATGGAGATCAAGGGATGATCCTTGATAGACTCAAGAAGGCAACCATGTGGGCTAGATTACAATCCCTATTTCACTATTGGAGAAGTACATATTCAATGAGAAGAAGGGAAACCTCAAAGCCCTAGAATTTCCATCATTGTAGTAGAAAAAGAAGGTAGAAGTGCGCAGACTAAACAACGATCTAGAAATGGAGTTGTGAATAGTTGATCGAAAACCCTAAGTGCTAGTGACCTTGAAGGACAAAGGAGAAGCTAGAGGGAAGATTGACTTGGAGTCAAGTTCAATGACCTAAAGGAGTAGAGATCACTAATAGAGGAAGATTAAGGAGCTCTAGATGGGAAGGAAAGAAGACCCACCAGATGTGCTCATGACATGTGAACTGAAAGGGCTATGTGTGGCCACCATGAGCAAGTAGGTCAAGTGTTGTCTTGTTCATGCTAGATTGGTTGTTAAAGGACCGACACTAAGCCCTAGTTGTATTACTTGTATCAATATGATTGTAAAGGGCCATGATCCCCAATACGAGAGCCCTAGACTATTATATTATAATTTGTTAATATAACAAAGAAGGGTTAATTTTTTTTTTTAAATTTTCATTTGCACTAGTTGATTCACCGATGTGTATAGATTGCAATATGCAAAGTAAGATGGTTGATGCATTTGAGTGTGTTTGTGTCATAGATTCTAAGACCAAACCCAGATTCTCATGTGCCATGGAAACTCAACATGGTATCAGAGCTACTTTGAAGTGCCAGTGGATCAGGGTGTGAACAGTGGAAGTAGGTTGAGCCAATGGAGATCGTGTAGATTCCGAGGCAGTCTAGCTTTAGAGGAAGCAACCCTATGTAAGTTCAAGATCTCTAGGTTTTTGTAACACCCTCCCCCCAGATCTACCCAAGTAACTGGCCAACCAGGGTAAACATGTGACGAGAAGTTACTGTCATATGATTCGACCTCCTAAGTCACGTTAAGGAAGTGGAACCGACGGAAACACACCATATAGATCTTCAACATCAAAAACAAGACTCATAAGAATCATCCCAACCTTTTTGGTAACCAGCCCTAGGGTACCATTGAGTTTTTAGACCACTTGACCCCTGGATGCTCCCATGATATGGGCCTGATAGTGTCCAGGAGGCTTTGGACACTCTCATTGCAAGGCATGCCAATGTCCAAGGACTATTTTTCTCAGTGCTGTGCCAATGCCCCCAATATTTGAGCCACTTTTTCAGGCCTAAAGCGCAAGTCACTACCCAAAATTGAATGAAACCTTCAAAATAGAAAGATAATTAGGAAATGATGACACAAGTGAAATTACTTGAAAAAGCCCTTGACTGGACCCCTACTAGGTGTTAATTTTTCATAGGGCTACATTGTTATTTTCTTTGGTAATTGCATTTCATCATTAATACATTAAGTTCACTCCATATTATCATTACATTATTCATATCTACACCATTATTAATTAGAATATGCAATTATATAGAAAGAACATCATCATCATCATCAATGCAGTGGAACATAAAGGAACAATAGAAGAAAAAAATGCACACACATAGAGACACTAGGATTTGTCCGAGACCAAGGCAAAACCCACTATGAGGAAAACCTTTGAAAATATTCTTCTTCTTAGATCATCATCAAAAGATACAACAAAAGAGAGTACAATGATCCATAACTTTATCTATGCAACTAAAGAATTATGATATCCATGAATAAAATCTAATCATGTTTGAAAACAACACAGTGATTCTGATGACTATAATATGTTGTCACTGACTGTAGACAACTACTGGGAACTACTCTCACTATGCTGAACACTGCTAAACACTGAGCAGAAACTTAGGATTACAAAAATTTCATCCATGAGTCCTGGACATAGGGAGGAGGAGTTGTGCGAGTGTTTATAGGAGATTTGTATGTTCTCTGCATAACTAAATCATTGTCTCCGAAATAGATCTGGACGCTCTGAGGTGAATTGGTGATGAAAGCATCCAGGGTGAAACATACCTAGACCTGATTCAGAACTTGGATTCTCTCATAAGGATGATTTGTCAGTGTCTATGGCATCTCGGATGCTCTCAAGATTACTCTGAGCGAGCGCTTGGGGACTAATACATCTCGATCTGACCCTCAAGCCCTAGATGCTCTCATAACTCACTATGCCAGCATACAAGGCTCCCTGGACACTCGCATAAGCTTGTGTGCCAGCCTCTAGGGACTAAAATGGCCAATTCTGTGCTAGCATCCAGGGAACAAAAAACCCTAAGCTAGAGTGAACCTTACACCTGAGATTTCAAAACCTTTCTAGAACTCTTTCTGTCAAACCTGTGCAAACCAAGACAGTAAGAGAAGAGAAGATATATTGATAGAATGTGTCCAAATGAGATTGAGATATATTCTATTTATAGGCTTTCATGATGTGTCCACTTGGGGTTAAGGCTGACCTAATTACTTACCCATGTGATTAGGGCCAACCCATTCCATAATACATGTATGAATAAAATAATTCAAAACTCAACTTCCACTTGACCAAATTGGGTGATCTTTAGGTAAATTTTAGTCCTCTCAAAAAGAGGAATCTAATGTAATCATTATCTGTGTAATATGAACAATAAAAGGTGGAATTTGACCACAGTTGCAAAAATCAACACTCCCTCTCAACTAGGGAGAATTCCACTTGTCAATATTTGTCCATTGATCAATATGCCATTCTGAAATCTTCAAGTGTCATCTCGTATCATCACTGATCATCTATGTCATCAAGTGTCTCATCATAACAAAACATCATTATACATATTGATCTATCCTTTTTTAATTCATTCTTATCTCTTGATTGTTCTTACTTGTATGCTGAACATTCTCATATCTAGAAGAAGAATAATTTGTTACTGGAGGGGAGCTCAAGATACCACCCTCTTCCCATCAGCCTTCTACTTGGAATCTCTTCCAATGGGCTGCTACCTGTAATATGATCATTGATCTTCATCAGAGAGAATATCATTAGGGAGCATATCTCAACTTGGAACCACATTGGGGAGCACATCTTGACCCAAAATCTCCTCGGGGAGCTATACATCTACAACCCCATATCTAGCAATAGGATATCCAAACACACAAGGGAGCATATCTTGATCATGGGATCTCATCGGGGATCTTACCCTCAACCTGAAATCTCAAAAGGGGAGTAACTCTCAACCCAATCCTCTTGCCTACCAATCTTCCCAACAATGACTCTTAGTAGTCATGTGGTAGAACACCTGCATCATAATTGCCTTCGGTTGTACAACCCCAAGTACACTCTCAACTTGTTGGCCAAATGAGGAGGGTATTCCCAACAAGCCTTGTGTTGTAGTGGCTACAACCACCCTCCAAAATTTTTGCCTGCACCAATTTCGGAGCCTCCCTTAGAGAGTTTCACTTGATGACTGAACACACTTGGGTTCACTCCGTGAGCTCGTGTGAGTCTTTTCATACGCCTTGCTTGTTTATTGCACTAAAGTCTCTGCATGTTGATGTCTAAGTCATGCTTGCGACCCTTTTCTAGTTATGCTAAAAGTATTTGATTTGTATATGTTTGACGTGTTCACGATGAAAGCATCTATCGCACTCACACATGGAGTCACATTCATTGTCACACAAGAATCATCTCGATCATGAACGATCAATCACGAGTGTCATGCTTGTCACTTGCACTATTGGTCAGTCATGTTGAACATGTGTATCTGGATGGTTTGGTCATTCTGTCGTTAAGTCATGCGAGTGTGTGTCCATATGATCAATTATGCATATTTCGACTGTTCACACACTTATTCATTTTTGCTGAAGTTCTGACGACCAGACTTGTCACTGATAGCTAGACCTTCACCCTACTTTCGAGTCGATTTATTGTCAACCAGAACAACGCATAATCACCAAGCTAGTTCTTTCAAGCTGTGTTTCCCACAAGCAATTCAATCAACACTCATGTTGGCCACCTGGACAGTCGACCGACTATTCATCTCAGAAATTGCACAGTGTTCATGAGCAGGCCTTCTGCTTCCCATCAGTTAGCTCAACTCAGAAATTGTTCATAGATGATCAGTAGGCCGGCCTCCCGGCCTTAATACGATTTTCCCAGCTAGCAGCTCCCAGCAGTAGACTTCCTGTTCCCTCCAGGAATTGCACAGTTTCCGTTGCCAGTGATTAAGCAACCAACTGGTAGTTCTCTCTGGGAATTATGCAAGTCTGGTTCCTAGTGACCCATTAGCCAACTAGCAGTTTCCTTTGGGAATTGAGCAGATCTAGTTGCCAGTGACCCCAGTAGCCAACTGTCAGTTCCCTCTGGGAATTGCGCAGATATGGCTGCCAATGATCCCAGCACCTAACTGGTAGTTCCCTCTAGGAATTGTGTAGATATGGCTGTCAGTGACCCCAACAACCAACTAGAAGTTCCCTCTGGGAATTGCACGGATCTAGATGCCAGTCTCCCGGGCAGTTCCCTAGAAAAATTGTGCAATCCCTGCCTGCTGACCCCTCATGCAGCTTGACCCGTTCCTCTAGAAAATTGCACAAATTTGGCTGTCCAACCCCTGCTGACTGTTTGTTCCAGAAAATACATAGAGCATGCCTGCCCTGCCCTCCTATATCTCGAACTGTCCCTCCTTAAATTTGTGCAATTTTTCTTCTTGAGGGAGCCAGGCCTTGCAACCAGTAACTGTCAACTTAGATCATTTGTCTCCATCCATCAGTGACTCTTTTTCTATTTTCATCAGCAGTTGCCTGGAGCCATCATCCCGCATCACAGCTCTGCTGCCTCTCTTGGTCACCCACATTTGAATGATCATGTGTCATGGTAGACTAGGAGATTTTGGATTTGACGTCGTCTCATCATGAATGACTGCAGGTACAGGTATACCCACAAACATGTCAAGACGACGAACAAGATGAATGAAGGGAGCACATGCAGATGGATAGGTTTACCAACAGACGAATGAACGAAGCATGCGAAGTGGATGAACGAACAAAGCATGCGAAGTGGATGAACGTGATGAATATGCACCTTTGTGAACAAGTGAGCCTATCAAGCCTTCCAACATGAAAGCAAGGAACAACATGCTAGAGCTTCATCAAGCGAACCAAGGAGCATCAAAGACTCCGCGTAGTTCGCCATGTGGAGGTGAAGTTATGATACACCATGAAGACATCCATCACTTAGAAGCACTGTAGCTCGACATGCACTCCAACAGCAACACGAATGTACCAGCATTGTCTTGTAAAGTCGTGTCGAGTTAGCTCATGAGTCATGTTGCCCACATCTCCACTACAGGCTTGTTGGCAATCAATGTGATGTAACGTGGAAGTCCAAAAGACCCACTTGTGAACATAGAGTCATGCAAGTCAGAAAGTCATGGAAGTTGAACGGTCATGAGGGTAGTCGAACAACCACAAGGGTCAGTTTCACCCTTGGCTATAAATACCCCCCTCATTTGTACATGAAAGGACTTTTAACCTCGGCTCCTCCCACATACCCAAGAGAGTCTGTAATATTTTATTTGAGGAGGAAGTAGTGGCTCTAATGCCCCACTAATGATGTTGGTGATGTATGGTGTAATGATGTGTCTTGGGGCTTTTGCTTAATTCAAAAGCCTGTCAACAAGCCAACACTGTTGGCTGATAAAAAAATTGCAATCATTAAAGGAAATATGAAATCTAAGCTTCAAGATTCAATCCTATACTGAAACTGTAATCAAATATCACACAAGCAATTCAATTAACCGTAGCATCAGCCGAGAGCATAGTAGCAATAACTCATCTCTTCTTAGCTGATTCAATCTAAATCATACTCAATCTCTACGAGGCAATCCAAATGGCAATGATGTTAATCTGAGAGCTCAATAGTGATAAAAAAACTCTTACATCTAATTAAATCAATATCATCCACTATATATATAATTTAATATGGGATAAGAGTAAATCGAATCAAATGACAATGCTGTAAAACATGTAAATAAAATGCACTACTTCAATACAGGAAAGCAGTAAATAGAGAATAGGATAAACTCATAGAAAATGGGAAAATTAACAAACCAATTAATCCTGCGAAAATAAGAAATATATAACACAAGGGAGTAGTTTAACCCAGTAGAGGCCGGGCCCTTAGCCACCAGCGAACACTGCTGAGCTACTTCAGAGAATACGAATGAGCAGAAACTTCAATTATATATTAATCATTGAACTTAAATAGCATTACAATACGGTCGCGTTCTCCAACAGCACAAGTATGTATATTAAAATTACAATTTGAAATAACAGAGATTGATCTCCTTTCCTCCTACAATCATTTGCTTTTATAGTCAGAAAGAGGTAAAAGATAAATGTGATCCCTCAGGATCTCCTGACCCTGAGGAATTCACAACTGAATGCTATCTTCAGACACCCTTCCTATTTTGCGCTGATCCTCTTGATTCGTCCTCCGACCTGTCCACAACCGATGTGTTCCATTCTTCGTTTGTTGGTTTATGCTGTTCCATCGTTAGGGAACATCAATTGTTCCTTTTGTGGTTTTTGTACATAAAGAGGAGTAAAAGTTAGTTACAATGGCTAAATCCTAACTGTGAGTAATTCATCTGCTTCTTATCATAATCCATC
The DNA here is from genome assembly GCA_000404065.3 of Pinus taeda. Lineage (NCBI taxonomy): Eukaryota > Viridiplantae > Streptophyta > Pinopsida > Pinales > Pinaceae > Pinus > Pinus taeda. The sequence goes on along the minus strand of APFE031553306.1, from coordinate 31,983 downwards.
AATATGTTAGCATATTAAGATATGAAAGAGATAAGAGGAAAAAGGTGATGGAATTAAGAGTAAATACATACCCATTTCATAAGTCAACAAACACGTTTTCACACATGTATTGTATTTGTTGTAAGACTGATCTTTAACACTTGTAATGCATGTTTCTTTAACCATGTGTTCTACATTTGAACTGATTCATTTGTTGTAATGCATAATCTATTTATGGAAATGTGTTTTATATGTTGTTAATGCTATCCCGTCCATGTCGACTGCTCTGCCGGACATCAGACATACCTTTCACATGAACCTTGCTGTAACAACTGTTGCACTCATCTCAGATTGATCCATGAGTGTTGTGCTTGTTATCTTACCTTATATGTTGTGACTGTTGCATCCAAGTGGACTGCTCTGCCATAAGCTGTGTATGTCCTTTGTGTTGTGTGTTCCTAGCCGAGTTGGGATTGATCCCTTCCAACTTGGAACTCACCTTCACCTTTGTCCCCTCACAGTGAAAGAAACATTAACACAAGGACACTTACACTCACCAGGCACGTGAACCTCACTTATCGAAGACAAAGCAAACTACTTTCCTATGCTGACAAGAACCAGTTGAGGCAAATTCTTAAGGAAATGGCAACCAGGCCATCATACCAGATGGGACTCCCACACCAGACGATTTGAGGTCTACTTGGGACTTCATACCAGGGTGATCCCTTGAATGTTGGCAGGTCCAACACCGTCAACATTTCTAGCACTAGAAGGAGGGCAACCAGTTGTACATGGTTGAAGTTCCCCTCACACTCACTCATCAACCATTTGGTAAAGGCAGTAACTCGCACTCCCTCTCTTACGACTCAGCAGGTGGTTACTCCTCACCTCCCAGAATTGAACACGAGATTTCATATCAACACCTACGCTTCATCCATCCCATCACTCGATAGTTCACAAAAGAAGTTGGGTTGATCCCAGACATACATTACCTTCCACATGCATATAAGAAGCCAAAGGCCACTCCATAGGAGTGGTTGTATCATCAGTGGAAGAAGCAGTGCTTGCTACTCTTGAAGGTTTGGAAGAAGCTATTGAAGACGGAGAGGAACCTTCAATCTTCTTTGAAGACGAACAAGGCACTCTTGTAGTCTTTGGATCAAACTTCGTATAGGAGGCAGAGGGGAAGGTAGCGGAGGAAGTGGAGGTGGAGACAAACTGACATACTTAGATCTAAAACCACCAGATTCTGAAGGAGACGAATAAGATAAAGAGGACGAAGAGGATGAAGAGATGGTTGACCCAAATCTTGAATGGATGACTCAGGGACTATTGGCTCTCTCGGATGTTTTTCATAAGATACTGAAGCGAGTGGAGAGAATGAACATCAAGCTTAACCCTGACAACATGGTGAAGACAGAAGACCACTTAGAAAACTTCTACCTACAACTACAGACCCTTGAGGTATGTAATTTCAACATAGAATGTAGATTGTTTCCATGTACCTTGGACAGCCAGGCAGCTACTTGGTATCACAACCTTCCACCCAACTCTATATGGAGTCTTGTCATCAACAAAATTTTCAAGGAACATAAGTTTGAAAGAAACCCAGTTACTCAAAAGAATTGGGAACCCTCAAGATGGAGGGAAAAGAGAAAGTAAAAGATTTCAATTAGAGGTTTACGTGTATATTGAACAAGTTTGCAGTGGACACCAAACCTCATGACTCCATCGCTGTCGACTATTAAAAATCTGCACTACCAACTACCATTGCGCAGTTCATCAAGCGAGCTACGAAGCCAACACTATTAGAAAGATGTCAAGAGGCTATTGTTGTTGAGAAAGACTTGCGCACCATTGGAGTCATCAAGGATGACGAATCGACGAAGGACTCCAAGGATGCAAGCATAAAGCCCCAAGAAACACCGAGCAAAAGCAGAGACAAGGAAGCAACTAACATTGACACCCTCACTCGCCTTGTCAAGAACTTAACCACCAAAATGTCTGAACTCAAGCAATAGAATACAGACACATTTGCGAACAGTCATCTGCCCAAACAGAGACAGGAAAGAAGTTCATCAACTGGCTCATCAAGCAACAACCAGTTCGTTTCCAAATCTATGCAGAAGCCTATGTTCCAACTCAATTAATGCGCTGATCCTAAGTGCTATTCCTTCCATGAAGAATTTCATCCCGAGAACCCTTGTTCAGATTGGAAGCAAGTTGTTACCCTTGTATGTACTCATACACTTGATGCGGATGGTGACATACAAGAGCAACAAGAAGACACTGATGATAACAATGAGGTTGCACCTGACGAATCACCAAGTCCTGGGCATGTGGTGATGCATATCAGTGCTCACAAGTAGTCTTGAAGATGAACACTGAGAAGCGACCCCAAAAACAAAATGATCGATATAATCTTAGGAGTAAAGGGGCTCCCCAAACACTTGAAGAGATGCAAGAGAAAGTGAGATGGCTGATAAAGAAGCCCAATCCACCAGCTTCCTCAAAGAAACAAACACAAAGAAAGTCCGGGAAGACAACGACGGATAAGAACACATCCATGAGCAACAAGTTGTTGAACAGTCCACTAAATAGCACAAGCATCCGTTCCACCTCGAACACCTTTGTGAGTCTACCACCTATGGATTACAACATAGTCAATAACATGAAGAAAACTCGAGTGAACATCAATTTGTTTGGGTTAGCCAAACTCTAGAGCCAACAAGTTATCATGTTGTATGAATTGGGACAAACAGAAATAGACAGTGTGACCACTACTAGCAAGGGAGCATGCACACTTCTCAGATCACTATCCATTGTGCTCAATACACTCCATATGAAAGAAGCAAACTCAAGTTGCCCCCCATTCTTGCTTTCATTTGAAGTTTTCAACTACAATGTCCACAATTGTTTGGTTGATGCTGGCACAACAGCCAATGTCATGCCACTCTCCATTGCCAAGAAGATCAATGCACAATAGAGCGAAACATCCGTGAGAATCATCCAACTTGATAGAACATCGGCACCAACCATCGGTGAACTACGAGACATGATCATCCGACTATCCCATGACAGTCGATTCCACTAGTGCATCAACATAATTGTTGTGGAAATACCAGAAGCATATGGTCTGCTGCTCAGCAGAGACTGGTCTAAAAATATTGATGGATACTTTGCTACAGACTGGTCTCACCTGTGGCTTCCGTACAAAGGAAACTGCAACCAAATCTGGGTGTTATCTGAGAGGTATATGAAACATAATGTCACTCCTCTTGATGGTGATAACAAACTACTGGCTTTCACTAAAATCATGTTTGGCAATTGCTTCCTGGAAAAGACATTGGAGTGTTATATTACATAGCCAACCCCAACCCCATCAGACAAGCAGTTGTGACTCCATCGCCCAACTAATGATAATGAAACTTGTACAATTTGTTTTTCTGTTAGTGGTAGTAGTAGCAACAATGGTAGTAGAAGCAGTACCACCATGCCAAGTGGCCCATGTACAAACAAGTTGTGGACCATGAGTCTTGATAAATCAGGAATGCATGATGACTCAACGAACAAGTGCATCTCAGTCATCCAAAACAATGAACTATGCACGATTTCGAGTTGTTTGAAGTTCGGAGTCACAAATAATGATGTTGAAGCACTCATGCTGAACACACAAAAGATCAACACTATGAGAAAACAAAGAAACTTGGGGATCCACCATGCTCCAAATATGGCTAAGCTCGGTACAAGTTACACACTACGGCAACAACAAATTGTTGACCTCTTGATCAAATAGTACCAGGATGGGCCTGCACGAGTAGATGATGACTTGAGTACCCACTACATGCAAACAATCCAACATGGGATTCCAGGTAAAGGAGAAGACAAGCCATTTTAACAAAGAACATGTAACACATGCATGTTGTTTGTAATCCTTTCACCAAATAGATTGATTAACATTTTAAGTAATTGGATTACTTGCAAAATTCATCATCACACTTGGTTTTTTGATTTAAATCTTCCACATAAGAAATATAGGAAGATCCGCTTACACATTGACTTTAGAAACTTGAAGCCTTCCCGGAATAAAAACAACTGTCCCATGCCTTCATCTGAGCCCATGTTGCACACAGTACCTAAGAAAGTAGTGTCATCTTCACTTGAAGGTTTTCTGGAATGCCACCAAGTTCGGGTAGCAGAGCTTGGTGGACTAGAACTGGTCCACGAGAAACTTGGCACACACACTTATCATTTGCAATCACTTGATGGGAGGATTGATAATCTTCCTATCAAATGGCCAAGTCCTCAAACATTAGTTTAGTAGTTCAGGCTGCGCCCATGCCTTGTACATAGTTTGCTTGCTACTTGTTGTTTCATTTGGTTTGTTTTGCTTATTATCTTTTCTTTGCTTTGTTTTATTCTGATTACTGTTTTTTTCATGTCCATTTTGTTTGTTTAATATATTACTAATTTTTTTTTTTCGGAAATAAGTGCTGCCAACTACCAGGGTCTGGCTTTTGAATAGAGTATGTGGCTGAAATGTGAAGAGACTTGTGACACTGCAGCACTTGGCTAGTCTTGTGTCCATTTTCTCTATGCTTGGTTACAACCTTCGGTCGATGAAGTCCTAATGGAAAATTTGAATTGTTCGTAAGGGAAGCTTTGGTCCAACTGTGAACCTGTGTCCACACTGGGAAGCCGCATGCCTATACTCATCCTTTTGCTCTGTGTGTTGGAGCTAATCCAATTAGTAGAAATGGAGAAGGGGAAAAATCTAAACGAGAAAACCTATGTCAGAGGTCTTACATGCTTCTGTGAAGGAACAACCCCTTCTTCTCTCAATAAGTCAGGATCCCTCTTCCGCCCCAAAAGTAAATAAGTTCCTATGCACAGTTCTCTTGAAAAAATACAAAGGTGAAAGAAGAGAAAGGCTTCCTGCATAGAGAAGTGAAGCATGCAACTCCATCGGGGTACTAACTAGGCTTGCTGGCAATGGACCAATGTGTGTGTTCTTGTGTGACTCCACCGGCGTACTGTTCAGGCTTGCTGGCAGCGGAGCAACACCAAATATGAAAACTTATACTCTAAAAATCTTCAACACATGAACTAAACCACCCTTCCCAAATTCGAAACGTTGAGATCTAAGCTGAACTTTTGATTGTGTTTGACTGAGTTGGCAAAGGGTGAACCATGTAGGTCCATGGGGTATGTGGGGAAACTGAATTAACCTACACAATGATTCAATACTTCCTGAAATACCGAGGCCCTGTGCTAGCAATGAACCAAAACAGAGAAGCTAGAACTCTACTAGTGTGTTGCCAAGTGTTGTAGCAACTACAACCACCCTCCAAAATTTTGGCCTGCACCAATTTCGGAGCCTCCCTTGGAGGGTTTCACTTGATGACTACACACACTCGAGTTCACTCCGTGAGCTCGTGCGAGTCTTTACATACGCCTTGCTTGTTTATTTCACTCAAGTCTCTGCATGTTGATGTCTACGTCATGCTTGCGACTGTTTTCTGGTTATGCTCAAAGTCTTTGCTTCGTATGTCTTTGACATGTTCACCATGAAAGTGTCTGTCACACTCACACATAGAGTCACATTCATTGTCTTGTAAGCGTCGTCTCGATCATGAATGATCAATCACGAGTGTCATGCTTACTGCTTGCATTGTCGATTAGTCATGTTGAACATGTGTATCTGGATGGTTTGGTCATTCTGTCATCAAGTAATGCAAGTGTGTGTCTGCATGATCAATTATGCATCTTTCGACTTTTCACACACTTAGTCATTTTTTCTGAAGTTCTAACGATCAAACTCCTCACTGACAGCCGGACCATCACCCTAGTTTCAAATCGATCGAATTTTAACTAGAACAACACAGAAGCACCAAGCTATTTCTTTCAAGTTGTGATGCCTGCAAGAAATCCAATCAAAACTCATGCTGGCCACCTGGGTAGTCAACCGATTGTTCATCTCAGAAATTGCACAGTGCTCATGAGCAGGCCTCCTGCTGCTCATCAGTCAGCTCGGCTCAGAAATTGCGCAGTACTCATGAGCAGGCCTCCCACTACCCATCAGTCAGCTTAGCTCAGAAATTGCGCAGAGATGATCAGGAGGCTGACCTCCCGGCCTTAATACAATTTTCCCAACAAGCAGCTCCCAACAGCAGACTTCCTGTTGCCTCCAGGAACTGTGCAGTTTCTGCTACCAGTGACTGAGTAGCCAACTGGCAGTTCCCTTTGGGAATTGTGCAAGTCTGGTTGCCAGTGACCCAACAACCATCTGGAAGTTCCCTCTGGGAATTGTGCAGATCTAGCTACCAGTGACCCCAATGGTCAACTCGCAGTTCCCTTTGGGAATTGCGAATATCTAGCTGCCAGTGACCCAGCAACCAACTAGCAGTTACCTCTGGGAATTACGCAGATCTGGTTGCTAGTGACCCCAACAGCCAACTATAAGTTCCCTCTGGGAATTGTGCAGATCTAGTTGCCAGTGACCCTAGTAGCCAATTGGCAATTACCTCTGGTAATTGCACAAATCTAGCTGCTAGTGACCCCAACAACCAACTGGAAATTCCCTTTGGGAATTGCTGTTAGAAAATTATATATTACGGAGCAATGGAACACATAAAATATTACAGAAATATAAACATAGAAAACACATAAAACAAGAGAGACACATATATACGTGGTTCACCCAGTTTGGGCTACATCCACAGAGAAGCAGCTAGTCCTTCTTTTATTATATTATCCAGCAAATTGAAGAGATACAACCTACAACAGATCCGCTGTAACACCCTCTTTGCTCTTAATCTCCTCTCTCTTCCTCACTTAGAATACAGATATATGTAGATGGAATACAATTCCCTCATATATAGTGAGGGGTTGCCTTCTAGGGCAAAAAACCGTAAACTAAACATAACTTCCACTGTCAGATCATCCACCTAATGAACAACCCAGATTGACTAGAAATTACTAGACTTTTACAAGGAAATTTTACATCTATTTTTAGCTTTGGGGGCGCTGCCCTCGAATCCCCGCTGAGGAATCACTGGCCCTCGGATCCCCCAGCCGGGGGGGATCGACCCCGCTAAACCCCCGCAAGGGGGACAAGTCCCCCCGTACCCCCTCGCGTGGAGGGGTGTAAAATCTTCCTGGGGTATACATCCAGTTGAGACCTTTGAATACAGAAGATAATCAGGCTCCACACCCAACAATTGCACAGATCAGGCTGCCAGTCTCTCGGGCAGTTCCCTAGAAAAATTGTGCAATCCCTGCTTGTTGACCCCTCATGCAACCTAACCCGTTCCTCTTGAAAATTGTGAAAATTTGGCTGTCTAGCCCCTGCTGAATGTTTGTTCTAGAAAATGGGCAGAGCATGCCTGGCCTGCCCTCCTGCAGCTAGTCACTGTCGACTCATATCGTCTGACTCCATCCCTCAGTGACTCTTGCGGAGCTTTCATCAGCAGTTGCCTGGAGTCATCATCCCGCATAAGAACCCTGCTGCCTCTCCTAGTCACCTGCATCCGAATGATCATGTGTCATGGTAGACTAGGAGGTTTTGGATTTGATGTCGCCTTGTCATGAGTGACTGCAGGTACAAGTACACCCACAAACATGTCAAGACAACGAATGGGATGAACAAAGGGAGCACATGCAAATGGACAAGTTCAGCAATGGACAAACGAATGAAGCATGTGAAGCGGATGAACATGACGAACATGCACCTTCGTGAACAAGTGAGCCTGTCAAGCCGTCCAACATGAAAGAAAGGAACAACATGCTAGAGCTTCATCAAGCGAAGCAAGGACCATCGAAGACTACGTACACTGTGCCATGTGGAGGTGAAGCTATGATACACCATGAAGATATCCATCACTTAGCATCACTGTAGCTCGACATGTGCTCTAGCAGCAGCATGAATGTACCAACATTGTCTTGTCAAGTCATGTCGATTCAACTCCTGAGTCATGTTGCCCACATCTCCACTATGGGCTTGTTGTCAATCAATGTGATGTAATGTGGAAGTCCAAGAGACCCACTTGTGAACATAGAGTCATGTAAGTCAAAAAGTCATGGAAGTCGAATGATCATGATGGTAGTTGAACAGCCACAAGGGTTAGTTTCACCCTTGGCTATAAAGACCCCTTTCATTTGTACAAGAAAGGACTTTTCACCTCAACTCCTCCCACATAGCCAAGAGAGTCTGTAATATTTTCTTTGAGGAGGAAGTAGTGGCTCCAATGCCCCGCTGACGGGGTTAGTGATGTATGATGTAACAATGTGTCTTGGAACTTTCGCTTAATTTAGAAGTCTGTCAACATGCCAATGCATTTTCACACATGTATTGTATTTGTTGTAAGGTTGATCTTTAACACTTGTAATGTATGTTGCTTTAACCATGTGTTCTACATATAAACTGATTCATTTGTTGTAATGCATAATCTATTAATGGAAATGTGTTGTATATGTTGTTAATGTAGTCATGTCTGTGTCGACTTCTCTGCCGGACATCAGATAGACATTTCACATGAACATTGTTGTAACAACCATTGCACTTTTCTCGGATAGATCCATGAGTGCTGTACATGTTATCTTACCTTGTATGTTGTGACTACTGCGTCCGAGTGGACTGCTCTGCCGAAAGCTATGTGTGTCCTTTGTGTTGTGTGTTCCTAGCCGAGTTGGGACTGATCCCTTTCCACCTGGAACTCACCTTCACATTTTTCCCCTCATAGTGAAAGAACCATTACCACAAGTACACTTACACTCACCGGGAACGTGAACCTCACTTCTCGAAGACAAAGCAAACCACTCTCATGAGATGACAAGCAAGAGTTGAGGCAAATTCTTAAGACAATGGAAACCAAGCCATCATACCAAATGGGACTTTTGCACCAAACCGTGTGAGGTCTAGTTGGGACTTCATACTGGGGTGATCCCTTGAATGTTGGCAGGTCCAGCAACGTCAACACCTTGCTTGTGGGTATGATGACAACTGGGGTATACTCAACAAAGACTAGATAGGGGAGAAGATTTCTTCGACCTATAAAGATAAGGGAGAAATATCCTCAACCCTATGAGTAACAGATAGGGGTAACGCCCTATTTTCTAGAGTTCCCTCAACCTAGGAGCCCTCCATCTCAATTCCTCACCCTGGGTGATTGAGCAGGGAGGAATAGTAGGCTCAGTGTCCTTGATCAATGCTACTCTCATCATACTCAAATCTGGTATCAACTTGTCTCAATAGTAGTTGTTTCTTGTTCATAAAGAACATCAAATAAAATATCATGGAAGATCATATATAATCATATAAATCACAAAAGGATTCCATAATCATTCTTCCTCTCAAGGAGGTGCCAACCACAAGCCTGAGCTTGTTTCGAACAATTTCATTGTCTCAATATATGAGAGTATCTTGGTCCCAACTATAAATATGGGAATTTCTGCTAATCAGATCACACTGTATCCATATCATATCTAGATCATGCTTAGACAAATATCTAAGGAGCTTCTTCATCCTACCTTATAGCTAGCCATGCTAGCAACATCGTATTCATCCTCAATCGTACTATGTACCTCTCATCCAAAATATCATGGCATATCTAAAGAAACATCTAAATGTTCTTATCAACAATAATCTCAAATATCAGCAATACATCCATGCTGACACATATCATAGGAGAAATATCTCATTCTAAAAAAATAGAACACCTCATGCAGATATTTCAAAGTATGCTCGGTGGAAAATCTATGTGAATGAAGCATCTAAATCATGAATTTATTCAGGTTCTATTCACATCATATATATACAGATGGATGTTCAAAACGAAACATCAATGCTTCAACCAATTGACAGATGCCATGACAAATTTAACAACATCTTGAACTTCAAATTTGAGTATCCAATGATTTTGCATTTTCATTATTCAAATTTTTTTTCCAATAGCTTTGCAATATAGAATTTCACTTCATCATACATCATTTCGAGCTTCAGAAGTTAAATCCCTCTAATTTAGATCATCAGAGGCTCATCACTTGTCATAATTAGATTATCAGGATATAAAACCAAAACCATATTCAATATCAAATCCATACCTTGGAACTCATCATCCAGACTTCATCAGATAATTGTCAAATATAGACATATCTGGATTAGGGAGCTTGATTCATGCAATGCTCTAAGCATAATACGTTACTAAGCCAACATAATCAGCCTTACATAAATCAATGTTGTACCATCACAAGAACAAAGTCACCTCATCATTGTTTAGAAGCTAGATCACGATCATTGTCAAAGCCATTTTTATCACAATATCAATACTTTCAACTGAGGGACAGGAGGAGCTCATATCAAATCATGACTTCATCATGCCAACAAGTTCTCATCAACCACGAATTATCAATCCAAACTTGATCAAGTCATTCTCATAATTATAATACAAGTCATTACTGTCACTAGGTACAAATGCATACACCAAGGATGAGTCATGCAGGTTCCATTTTCATATTGAATTAGAACTATCATTACCTCAACCATTGTGCTAGGAATCATTTTTATGAATATTCACACAAGTCATTATGCCCACATAGCACAGACACAGGGGAAAATCAACAATCATCAAATCATATCATTAGACACCAGGTCAAGATTACCTTAACCATTGTGCTAGGAATCATTTTTTATGAATATTCACATAAGTCATTATGCCTACATAGCATAGACATAGGGGAAAATCAACAATCGTCAATTTAGATCATTAGACATTAGGTCAAGTCCAAATTTACTATCATAGAGAGATCTATAGGCAAAACATATCTCAATCATCAATTCAAAGTTATTGTCAATCATTATGACAAAACACTATTAGTCTATATCAATCAGCCAAATCATGCCAACCTCTTGTAGCACAAACATAGTGACATATCTATATGTATGTCCCAGTCACTTGCAAAAACAAGTTTAGTTTGCATGTTCATGTTATGGCAGACATACAAGATTTTCCCTGCTTGTAGATATTGTTGTTATCTGCAACACGTCTGTGTTACATACATCTTCCAGGTGAGCAATTGATTTCAAGCAAGATACTTTATTTTTATGTGATCAACAATTTAACACAACAACTTTAGGAATACAATTACAGAGGTAGAATATGTCAGAAACATCTTCATTCAGAGTTCATACAACATCATAAAGCTTCAAATGATGGTCAACTGTAGTCAAACTTCTAGATGCTCCCTTTAGGTTAGCATGGTAGCATCTTTAGCTTCCTGGATGCTCTCAGGGCATTAGCATGCTTGCATCCAGGGATGAGATTTCCCAAATTTGTGACTGCATCCGGAGAAGAAACCTTAATTTATGTAAAAGCTTAAGATCTAAGACTCAATTGCATATCAATACTGTCAAATGCACATAAATCATACTTTAGCAGCACATAATGCAAATTTTAATATGAGTAAGAGTCTTGAGAAGAGATTCTCCCTTTGATTGGGGATTTACTTCATTCATCTTTATTCATGTCATCAACCTGTCTCTAATAGAGTCAAGAAACAAAAAACCTGTTAGATCATAAACACATATCTATCGTGGCTATCAGCATTTTGACATCAATTTTTTAGCAAAGGGTTAGACTCAAAGAAAGAGATAGATGCAAATCATATCTCAGATTTTATGACCACAATAACACTTTCTATCAAGTCACTTCAATCAGTTTAACCATAAGTTATGACCATTGCTAGGAAGAGATATACTTATCAATCTTACACTTATACCTCTCACATCAAGGTTACCATGCTTTTCATGACCAATGAGATCAAATTAGGTCATTCAATAAAGCTTTATCAAAACAACAAGTGTTTCAATCTCTCTTTCCATATTTTTTCATCATGCTTATTGCAAGCATTATCAACAGATTCATGTATAGGAGTCAATGAGCTATCCTTCTATATGAAATCTATCATGCCAAGTATCAAGAGTATCATTTACTAGAGTCAAGGTGATAACCTTCTTTCTAGGATCAAGATATCCAACAGATAGATCATAGATGTTAGCCAAACATCAAGTGTACCAATGTATCAACATTAGATAGCCTTATAGAATTCAAGAAGATAAAAAATGTTCAACTCCAGGTGCATCTTTTCATCATAGGAAATATAGATCCAAGTCACATTCATATGCATGTATGAGCCATTAAAGAAGGAGACATTCTCATCATACCTTAGGGTTTACCGAGACAATAGATGAAACACAACATACCATGCATACCTTGTGGTATTCAAATACCTGTGCACCTTCTCATTAGACATAGGCCGCTTGAAGCACTTTGTCATCTTTTCATAAAGTACCTTTTTATCTCTTTCCAGATCTTCATCTCAAAATGCTCCTCAGGAGGGAACTACTCATCACATCTCATCCAAGAGGTTATAAACATCCATATACTCACATACATATGTAGGAAGTGTAAGAAATCATCAGAGCTATATTTCTAACAATTAAGAAGCATCATAAGTCAAGAAATACTTATCTTCAATGAGAGGTGATCCTCTCCTTATTGAACAAATCTTCAAGAGCCATCAATGTCCATGGTCCATATATTAATGTTGCCTTCTATTATCCAACCAAATCTGCTAGGAATTATCTGATCTCGGGTTTCATCAAATCTCCCTCAAGTGCTTGAGCATCTTCACATTGACCAACTAGGTTCCATATCTCATATAGTTTCTATAAACTAGGGTTTTCTCTCCAACCCTAACCTCATAGAATCCATCAAACCCTAATAATAAAGTTTCCTAGGGTTTTCTTCAAACCCTAGAAGGTATCCACCATCCTCTTCTTGCTCCCATCAAAGGTGTCATCATCAGGGTGATCTCCATGGATTTTCCCCAGCCCAACTCTGATACCATGTTAATTTTTCATAGGGCTACATTGTTCTTTTCTTTGATAATTACATTTCATCATTAATACATTAAATTCACCCCATATCATCACTACATTATTCATATCTATACGATTATTCATAAGCATATGCAATTATATAGAAAGAAAAAAATCATCACCATCAATGCAGTGGAACATAAAAGAACAATAGAAGAAAATCATGCACACACATATAGACACCAGGATTGGTCCAAGACCACAAAAAAACCCACTATGGGGAAAACCCTTGCAAATCTTCTTCTTCTTATATTGTCATAAAAAGGTAAAAAAAGAGAGAGTACAATGATCCATATCCATGAATCAAATCTAAACATGTTTGAAAACAAAACCCTGATTCTGATGACTGTAATATTCTATCACTGATTGTAGACAACTGATGGGAACTACTGTCACTATGCCAAACACTGCTGAACACTGAGCATAAACTTCAAAATAAAAAAATCTCATAAATGAGTCCTAGATGTAGGGAGGAGGATTTGTATGAGCATCTATAGCAGATATGGACACTCTCTACATAACTGAATGACTGCATCGAGAATAGATCTAGATGCTCCTAGGTGAACTAGATGAGAGCGTTCGGGGGCAAACATACCCAAACCTATTTCAAGCCCTAGACACTCTCATAAGGATATTTTGCGAGCGTCTATGGCATCATAGACACTCTCAGGATTACTCTGAGCGAGCGTCAAAGACTAATACAGCTTGATCTGACCCTCAAGCCCTAGACACTCCGATAACTCATTGTTCCACCATCCAAGGCTCGCTGGACACTCCCATAATCTTGTGTGATAGCATCTAGGGACTAAAATTCCAAGTTTTGTGCCAGTGTTCGGGGGTTAAAGAACCCTAAGTCAGAGCAACCTTACACATGAGATTTCAGACCCTTGCATGAACTCTTTTTGTCGAACTTGTGCGAACCAAGACAATAAGAGAAGAGAAGGTATATTTATAGAATGTGTCTAAATGAGCTTGATATCTCTTCTATTTATAGGATTTCATGAGTGTCCACTTAGGGTTATGTCCGACCTAAGCAGTTGCCCATGTGGTTAGGGCCGACCCATTCCATAATACATGTATGAATAAAATAATTCAAAACTCAACTTTCACTTGACCAAATTGGGTGATCTTTAGGTCGATTTCAGTCCTCTTGAAAATAGGAATCAAACGAAATCATTATCTCTGTCATCTAAGTTGTCTATGGTGGAATTTGACTGCAGTTGCAAAAATTAGAAATAGCCATGATAGGAATTTCATCAAACATATCACAAATATGTAATCTACAGGTGTAAATAACATATCTAAGCATAGGGGTCTCATACTCAGCTAAGAATCACTAAGAATCATTGATGCCTTAGCACATTAGCTGCATTTTCACCCATTAGGTCATAGATACGTTGTTCGTCCATTTACAAATAAAAACATGATGAGAGCCATACATAGCTACTATCATAAAACATATACATAACCAACATAACAACAATAGAAATACCAAGGAAATCATAGCAATACGATCCACATATAAACCAATATAATACTCATAGGAATACAAGGAGAAGTAATTTCATATTGATGATGCAAAATCCAAACCCGAGATGGGACTAACACATTCCACATGATTGTAGAATGCCTGAGCCAAATCTCTCTCTTCAACCAGTCACCCCCGTGCCATATTCTAAGCATGAATGTGGGATCTCATAAAACACATAAATACAAAACCATCCAAGGCTTCCAAATGCCAACCACCTCAACCCATCAAACAATGATTCCACCTCATGGTTAGACATCAAAAAACCATCTTCAGATTGGCCTCTACCCAAGCCTTCTAGGGCTCCAGAGCATTTGCTCCAACCAAGGATTCCAAGGCTAGTAGCTCAACCCACAGTTGCCGTCGGGATCCCAGAGTGTTTTTCCAACTAGGTTTTACAAGACTAGTAGCTCAACCCATGAAGGGATTCCAGAGCATTTCTCCAACCAAGGGTTCCAGGATTAGTAACTCAACCCAAGTTGTTACATGGCTTCTAGAGCGTTTGTCCAACAAGGGTTTCTAGGAACTAACAAATCAACCCAAGCTAAATGAATCATGAGAACCAA
Source organism: Pinus taeda (assembly GCA_000404065.3). Classification (NCBI taxonomy): domain Eukaryota; kingdom Viridiplantae; phylum Streptophyta; class Pinopsida; order Pinales; family Pinaceae; genus Pinus; species Pinus taeda. Next base: position 16,973 of record APFE031553306.1, on the reverse strand, counting down.
CCATAAAATAAATAAATAAATCCACAACACCATGGCTATCCAGGAAATGGAAAGGCTAGGAAAATACACTGTCAATCCAAGGAATCCTCCATTCCATGGAAAGATCATTACCAATAATCCACATGCATATGCCATGCATGCCAAAAGTAGTGAGGAAAACATACATGAAACTTGATACCTGCAAGCAAAACCCACTGTAGCTATTGATCCAGATGTCCTCTTGTGCTTTTCTGGTCTTCCCTTGCCTTCTCGCTCCAAAATTCCAATTATGCCACACTCCTCCAAGAGTGCTCCAAGAAAACTCTAAGTGTCCAAAAATGAGAGAGAGAGAGCTTCAAAACCAAACTGACAAAAGTTTGTGAACTGATCCTCAGAAGCCTTTTTATTAATGAGACCTCTATTTTCTTCATTTTCCTCCTCACATGCAACCCGTGACCTTTCACCTCATTTTTCTCCTAATTTCCATTATTTTCATAAATAAATGTTCCAAAATTCCATTTTGCCTTTCCAAAGCCTTATCCATTTCCCTTTCCAATTTCCTTAGCCATAATAAACCAAATGAAAACCCACACTAGAATGTCTTGTCCAACATTCAACTTAGAATAAGTGTCCCATCAACCGTGGTTATTATTTTTCCTTTATTACTTTTATTACATGGAAATTTCACCAAGACTATTACGAAACCCTCCCCCTTGGGGGAATACCATCCTCGGTGTTAAACAACACATATAACCACAAGAATGTTGTAAGCAAAACATAATGCCCATGGATTTTTATAAATTAGCTGGATGCAATATTTACAATGATCACCCTGGTGAGAAGCAAACCAACATGACAAGGTAACAAATATAACATCATAATGACATGACACCGATACCTCTTATTAGAGCTTTATAACATAGCTCATTGGGGTATTTACATCCATATAGATATGTACATATACTGAACATCACCAAAACATGTACCAAAACATACACTAAGACATATACCAAAACACCATACCAAAACTACTTTTCCTCAACTAGAAAACAAGGAAGGATACATAGCCTGCATCTGGTCTGCCATCTCCCATTTAGATTCATTGTGCCAAAATTTCTTCCATTGCACCTTAACCTGCTCGATTGCCTAGTTCCAACTAGAATTATCCTTTTGGTTTCACCTGCAATACAGACTAGTCAATCACATGATCAACACATTTAACATACTTCTTAAGAAATGACACAGGGAAAACATCATGGAATTTCATTGTCGAAGGCAGTGCAAGTTGATAGGCTACTGGCCCAATCCTTTCAATAATATTGAAGGGTCCATAAAACTATGGTGACACCTTGGAACATGATCTAATCCACAAGGAGCTCTTCTTCAGTTTGATATGCAAGTACACCTGTTCCCAAACCTGGAACTCCTTGAACAACCTATTCAATATTCATAGCTCTTCTACATGTCCTGTACTGATTTCAAATTCTTCTTGATCACTTGCATTTCTCACTCCATGTATTCCAACATGTATGGTCCAGTCAACACCCTGTCAATTGTATCACTCCAACTGATGGGAGTATTACAACTCCACCCATACAATTCCTCAAGCAAAATCATCCTCAGTGACTCCTAGTACCCATTCTTATAAGCAAACTCTACCAGTGGAAGGTATTCTTCCCACTTCTGCTGTTGATGCGTCACATACATCCTCAACATATCCTCCAATATCTTGCTGACCCTCTCTATCTGTCCATCAATCTATGGACGATAAGTTGTATTGAAGGCCAAATATGTGCCCAAACCTACAAATAACTCCTTTCAAAACTTGGAAATGAACTCTGCATCTCCTTCTGACACAATCTTCCTCGGAACTCCATGCAATATGACCACATACCTAATGAAGACTTGTGCTACATCACTTGCTAAGATCATAGACTTCACTGGAATGAAGTGTGCAACCTTCGTCAACATGTCCACAACAACCATGATGAAATTATGTTGTCTCATTATCCTCGGAAAACCGGTAATAAAGTCCATGGAAATGACCTCCCATTTTTGCTCTGGAATTGCAAATGGATGTAGTAGGCCACCTGGATGCTTACACTGGCTTCACCTACTAACAATCTAATCACCTAGCCACAAAATTTGCTGTGTCTCTCTTCAAATTCAACCAATAATAGAATATCTTAACTTTTGTCAGTGTATTATGATAACCTGGGTGACCTGAATATGTTTTCACATGAAACACTCTCAATATCACCTTCTTGAGTTCACTGTTGTCTGATACATATACCTTGCCTCTAAATCTAATGAATCTATCTGTTGTGAAACAACAATCCTCATCTCGTGCACCTACACCTAGACCACTACTTGTACCTGTACTTTTACCATCACATGTACCTGTACCTACATTTGTACCACTACTTATACCTATACATGTACCACCACATGTACCTATACATGTACCATCACTTGTACCTGTACATACACTTGTAACACTACCTGTACCTATACCTGTAACACTACTTGTACCTGTACCTGTACTACCACCTGAACTCTGCTGCAACCTATGCACAATATCCAAATACCTGTTATCCTACTGACTTGCTTGCAAGATCCTATCCCATAGGAGCTCATAATTCCCAAGTGATTTACCTGTATCTACTTGCTAAGATAATCTACCACCTTGTTATCTTTACCTTTGATGTACCTGATCTCAAAATCAAAACTATTGATCATGGCCAACCAGCGAGCCTGCCAGCCATTCAGATTCGGTTGGTCAAATGGATATTGCAAACCACTGTGATCACTCATCAACACAAACCTCCTTCCCTTAAGATAATGGCTCCACATCTTCAATGCATGTATGATCATTGCCAACTCAAGATCATGTGGGTTAGTTTTGCTTATGCTCATTCAGTTTATGTGACTCATAACATACCACCTGTCCATCCTGCATAAGGACTCCACCAAGTCCTTTCTTGCAAGCATATGGACATACTACAAATTATTTTTCCAGATCCGCAATCTTTAACATTGTGCATGTGTCAACAACTATTTGATATGCACAAAACTAGCCTCACAATCCTATGTCCATTCAAACTTCTTACCTTTCCCCTCCAATGATGTGATAAGATAATAAATCCACGAGAAGTTCCTGATGAACTTCCTATAATAACCTGCCAACCCCATGAAAGATCTCACCTCATCCACATTCTTGGGAGCTTCCCACTCCATGATAGCTCTTATCTTCTCTGGGTCCACTACTATGCCATCCTTGGAAACCATCTGTCCCAATTAGTGTACCTTAATTTGAAAGAAACCTCACTTGGTGAGCTTAGCATACAACTGATGCTCTCCCAAAAACCTCAACACTATTGCTAAATGCTCGACATGTTCTTCTTAATTTTTAGAATATAACAATATGCCATCAATGAACACAATAACAAACTTATCCAAATATGGATGAAACACAGTATTCATCAAGCACATAAAAGTAGTTGGAGAATTAATCAAACCGAATGGAACTACAACAAACTCATAATGCCCATACCTAGTGTGGAAAGTTGTCTTGTAGATGTCCTCTTCTTTAATGCGTACCTGATGATATCCATATTTTAGATCAATCTTTGAGAACACTGTTGCTCCCTCCAACTGACCGAACAAGTCATCAATCCTCAGTAACATATACTTGTTCTTAATGGTCACTTTGTTCAACTACCTGTAGTCAATGCACAATATGAGAGTATCATCTTTCTTCTTAACAAAAAATATTGGTGTGCCCCATGGTGATATACTCTGCCTAATGTATCCCTTGTCCAACATTTCCTTCAACTACAACTTCAAATCTACCAACTTAGGTGTACTCATCCTGTAAGGTTCCCTTGATGCCAGAGCTTCCCCTGGAACTCAATAGAATAGTCTACCTCCTTGTGAGGTGGTAACTTTGAAATATCCTCACAAAATACATCTTGGAACTACTGTAGAACTGAGTAACTGCTCAAAACATCCGCATCCTCAACCTCCTTACCTTTCTCACTAGAAATGTGCATTGCAAATAACACACACCCTTTCGTGCGACTACACTTTGCCTACATAGTTGTCACCATTCTAACTAATGTTGCTTTCTTCTTACCTCACAAAACTCTTGGTTCTCCATTGTCATCCAAGCACTCAATAGTTTTATCATAACAATCCACCTTGGTTCTACGATGTTACAACCAATCCATCACCAACAACATAGTGTATGATCCCAATGATAATACATTCAAATGTGTTGTAGTAGGCATATCATTCAAATCAAATGCACAAGCTCTTACCCAATGGTGAACTTGCTTCTTTGTACTTGTATCCAACTACACTAACCAAGACTCTACATGCACTTCTTTATTCAAACCACACTTATCCACCAGGTCAGGACTAACATAACTATAATTAGATCCAAGGTTAGTCAAAATAGAAACAACTTGATAAAAGATCTTACCATGCATCTCAATAATAGATGCCTGATGATCTGCCGATCTGTTATCTAGTGCTGCATAGATACAAGGAATGCTCAGACTAACATCCCCAACAGTCTACACTTCGTATGCACTATATATCTAAGGCCTACCACCCTGATTTTGCAGACGATCTCTCCTGCGATTATCTTTGCCACAAGTCCAACACTTTATAGGCTTCTAGCCTGCATCCCTATTCTTCTCCTCAGATCGAAATCCATGTCCTCTGTCTCATGCATTGAACTTCTTAGATTGTACTACATATTCTTACCTATACCTTGACGTCTTGCTCGCTTCTTGTCCCATTGTCCTTTGTTCTTTTCATTACCTTTCCAGTCCATGTTAGTCTCAGATCTACGCTTCAATTTTTCATAGCAGTGCTTTAGCTTTCATATGGTCTCCCCCAATGATCTAGGCTCATCGAACTCAATCCTATCTTTGAATGCAATTTCCAATCCATTAATGAAACCATGAATATAGCTCCAAGAACCTGCTAGTGTACTCCTCATCTGTCATCGATCCCATCTTTAGGTCATAGAAATATTTTGCCCTATCATCAAAGTGTCTCTTCGATACATATTTCTTCTTGAATAGCCTCTCGAACTCACTACAAGTCAAGTCCTATTCATGAATACATCTGACATTCTTCACATATTCCACCAAATATTTGCTTTACCTTTGAGACTGAATGTAGCGATTATGGCTTTCATGTTCTCTGAATAACCATGTAACGTGAAGAAGTTCCTCATACAAAGAAACCATGCCTCTGCATCCTGTGATTCATTCATTTCTTCGTCAAAGGTAGGTGGATTTTATTTCTTAAAATCATCCAAAAAATATCGCCTATCACTCCTGCCGTAAGGATGATAAAGACGACAATGATAGTGCCTATCTGAACTAGAACTATAATAGTGCCAGTGTCCATCACGCCTTATATCTGGAGTGTCCAACAACCTACCATCTCTCACTGTGTCATCTATATTTGACCTATGACCACCATGAGACCTACTGCCATACGCCCCATTAGTTATGTTCTCCTACTCAGGGTTGACCCGAAGTGGTCTTTTTCATTGCAAATCTGACAAACTTTGAATTATCACTGCATTTACCTCTGCTTGTTTCTCCTGTGCTTGTATGATTCTATCATTGTCTATCTTACAACTCCTCATTTCTGCCTTTAATATTCTCAATGTGCCTTCCAAATTAGAAGAGTACCCAACACCACACTGCTCATCTGATCCATAGGGAGAGTCTCAGGAACTATAGTCTACCATCTTGCTAGTCATCTTGATATTTCCTCCTGCAAGCTATATTATGTCAGCTAAACCAAATCACAATAAACCAATGTACCTTAGTATAGTTGGGGGAGGATATCTCATCTGCAATATCAACAAATTAACATGATACATGTATAACATAATCATGACAACATATAGAAATATAACAATAAGCATATAACCATACATAGATCATTCTAGCTAGTGTCCAGTCATAAATGCATGACCATGTCAACTACACATACCATAACCTCATGCATGACAACAATCACTACATCATTGTATACTTTACCACATGTGAACATTAACATGCATAAGAAATGCATAATCAACTACACACTCATAATGATACTCGAAAACAACACCATCAAATTTCCATGGTAAGATCACTACAACCATGACTCATATCATAAAAATGCAAGAAGCACATGGTCCTACAACACAAGAGACACACAGGAAACCCACATGGATCGATGACCAACACACAAACCATCCATTCTGATGGGTGAAGGATTCTCTGATACCACTTTGTAACACCCTCCTCCCACATCTACCCAAATAATCATCCAACAGGGGTAAACATGTGACGAGAAGTTACTATGATATGATTCAACCTCCTAAATCATGTTAAGGAAGTGAAACCGATGAAAACACACCATATAGACCTTCAACATCACCAACAAGACTCCTAAGAACCATCCCAACCTTTTTGGTAACTAGCCCCAAGGCCTCATTGAGGTTTTAGACCACTTGACCCCCAGACACTCCCATGATATGGGTTTGACAACATTCAGGAGGCTATGGATGCTCTCATGGCAAGGCATGCCAGTGTCCAGGGAATATTTTTCTCAGTGTTGTGCCAACATCCTCGGGATTTGAGCCACTTTTTCAGGCCCAAAGCCCATGTCACTACCCAAAATTCAATGAAACCTTTAGAACATAAATATAATAAGGAAATGATGACACAAGTGCAATTACTTGAACAAGCCCTTGACTGAACCCTTACTAGCCATGAAAGGCATTTCATCAAACATGTCACAAATATGTAATCTTCAAGTGTAAATAACAGATCTAAGCATAGGGGTCTTATATTTAACTGAGAATTTCTAAGAAGCATTGATGCCTCAACACATTAGCTGCAGTTTCATCCATTAGGTCATAGGTACATTATTCATCCATTTACAAGTAATAACATGATGAGAGCCATACATAGTTACTACTTTTAACATATACATAAGAAACATAATAAAAATTGAAATACCAAGGAAATCACAACCATATGATCCACATATAAACCAATATAATACTCATAGAAATATAAATAGAAATAACCTCATATTGATGATGCAAAATCCAAACTTGAGATGGGACTACCACATTCCATCCAACGATAGAATGGCTAAGTAAAATCTCTCTTCATCCATTCACCCTTGTGTCATATTCTAAGAATGAATGTGGGATGTCATAAAACACATCAATCCAAAACCATCCAGGGCTTCCGGAGGCCAACCATCTTAACACATAAAACAATGATTCCACCTCATGGTCAAACATCAGACAACCATCATCAGTTTGGTCTCTACCCAAGGCTTCTAGGGCTCCAGAGCGTTTGTTCCAACCAAGGCTTCCGGGACTAGTAACTCAACCCATAGTTTTCGTTGGGCTTCTAGAGCATTTGTCCAACTAGGGCTTCTAGGACTAGTAAATCTAACCATGAAGGGCATCCAGAGCGTTTGTCCAACCAATGCTTCCAGGACTAGTAGCTCAACCCAAGATGTTGCAGGGATTCCAGGAACTAATAAATCAACCCAAGTTAAAGGAAACATGAGAACCAACTAGAAAACAAAGAAATAAATCCACAACACCATGGTTATCTAGGAAATGACAATGTTAAGAAAATCTCTGTCAATCTAGAAAATCCTACATGATAATGACAAATCATGACCAATATTCCACATGCATATGTCATGCATGCCAAAACTAGTGAGGAAAACATACATGCAGCTTGGTACTTGGAAGCAAAACCTGTTGTAGCTGTGGATCCTGATTTCCTCTTGCACTTTCGTGCTCTTCCCTTGCCTTCTTGATCCAAAACTCCAAGTATGCCACACTCCTCCAAGAGTGCGCCAAGAAAACTCTAAGTGTCCAAGAATAGGAAAGAGAGAGAATAAAGAGAGAGCTCCAAAACTGAATTGACAAAATTCTGTGAACTAATCCTCAGAAGCCTTTTTATTAACGAGGCCTCTATTTTCTTCATTTTCCATTATTTTCCTTCATTTTCCTCCTCACATGCAACCAGTGACCTTTCACCTCCTTTTTCTCCTAATTTCAATTATTTTCTTAAATAAATGTGCCAAAATTCCATTTTTCCTTTCCAAAGCCTTAGCCATTGCCCTTACCAATTTCCTTAGCCATGATAAATTGAATTAACACCCACACTAGGATGTCTTGCCCAAAATTCATTTTGGAATAAGTGTCCCATCAACCGTGGTTATTATTTTGCATTTATTACTTTTATTACATGGAATTTTCACTAGGGCTATCACAGTTTTGATGAGGCAGTGACACTATAGAGAAAATGATTCCTTCTACAGGGTATGCTACAGAGATGGATGCCAGACGGGTTACTATCATCAATGATTTTTTTGGATACTTTAGTTAAAGTACCTACCTTGCTAAGAGGGAGTGTTTAATTGTGTAGCTTGGGAGGTACTCCATAGGCCTAGTGAGATGGGTTTGTGTGTGTTTGGTCACAAAAAGGGTTTGTGGTCAAAGAACCCAAGTGAAGGGATTTTTGACCCATGTTGGAGTTTAAAATCCAAAGTAGAAATAAAAAAGAAAAAATAATTAATAAGCTTAGAGGAATAAAACCTTAAAGAATAGAGGGTTCCTAATAGGCTAGAGGAGGATCTATTTATAGAACCCTTAGGACAAGGCTAGAAACATCAAGGGAGCGAAGCTCACTTGGTCAAGCTGGGCTAATAGAGATGTAGCTCCAAGGAAGGTCAAGCTACTAGGTTGATTAAGGTTGCTAGATATGGCCATATCTGATTCCAAGTGAAACTGTCCTCAAGTGACAAATGGGTTAAGAGAGTTGGATATTAATAAGCTTGGGAAGGTAGAGGCTGAGATCCTTGTTCTAAAAAGGAGGAGGGCTGTAGTTCTATGAAGAAGACTAAGCCTCGGGAAAGGAGGCTACAAGGTCTATGAGCTCATGGAAAAGTACCCTAGTATCCTTAAGACTCAATGCAGTTACAATAGGGCTAAATAAACTGAGATAAGGGTTGTTCCAAGCTTGGTTAAGGGAGCTACAAATATGAAACCTAGGCTGAGTCCCTATTGTAGGTTACAACAACGTAAAAAGGCTGAAGTGGCGATCTAGTCCATGGTGGGGTTTTCAAGAAGTTCGATGCCTAGGAGGAATGTTGCTAATGTGGAGAAGGTTGTCCTAAAGGTCTTATGACAACATATATACCAAGCCGTAAGTTTTGCTCTGGTCAAGCATCAATAGATGGATAAAGGGAAGATATAGTAAGCCCTAGTAGGGCTACTTCCCGTGCAAATTGATTCCCTTAAAGTCAGTCGAAGACCTCAAGAAAATGACGACTTAAATTAGTGAGTATGGACAAAGCCAAGACCCTAGAAAGGGAAGTATTGTCTATGTGTTTAAGAGACAAAAACACCTTCCATTTTGGGAAGAATTGTGAGTAGGAACGATAGTGAGAAAAAGGTCTAGCATGTGAAAGGACGATGACGTATGATTCAGGGTTTGGAACAACAGTAAGGAAAGAACCTAAGAACAATGATGAAGAGGAAACTTTATCAATGTTAGAGGATAGTAATTGATGCCATAGATAGGGAAGATTTATGTGCACAAGATTAGCCTAAGATTTGGTCCCTAAAGTTTGGCATTGTTATGATGTAAAGGTGATACAACATGTTGCAACAAGAGTGGGAAGATGACAGAATGGAGGGTTGACTGTGCTAGGAGAAAAGTGGTAGTTTTATGAGCATATTAAGATCAGATCGGAGGGTTGTAGTAGGTGCCTATTGTTCCCTAAGTTCAGCCTTTGAGAAGGAGTTCAAGGTTGATAGGAGAGGAAAAAGTGATGGAGCTCAAGCACTGATCTTTGATGGACTCAAGAAGGCAACCAACTACGCTAGATTACAATCCCTAGTTTACTATTGGAGAAGGACATATTCAGTGGGAAGAAGGGTAGCTTCCAAGCGCTAGACTTGACATCATTGTAGCAACAAAAGAAGGTAGAAGTGGACAAACTAAAGAGTTGTTCAAAAACAAAGTTGTGAACAACTAATCAAAGACCTTAAGTGTTGGTGACCTAGAAGGCATATTGAATTAGAGTCAATTTCAATGACCTAAAGGAGAAGAGCTCACTGAAAGAGGAAGATTGAGGAACTGCAGATGGGAAGGCAAGAAGACCCACCATATTTGTTCAAGATACATGGACTGAAAGGGTTGTGTGTGTCCACCACCAACAAGTAGGTCAAGTGTTGTCTTGTTCAGGGTAGATTGGTTGTCAAAGGACTGACACCAAGCCCTAGTTGTATTCCTTGTATTAGTATGATTGTAAGGTACCAGGATCCCTTATATGGGAGCTCCATACTGTTTTATTATAGTTTGTTAATATAATGAAGAAGGGTTGAAATTTTATAAAAATTTTCATGTGCACTAGTTGATTCACTTATGTGTATAGATTATGCTATGCAAAGTAGAATGATTGAGGCATTTGAGTGTGTTTGTGTTAGAGATTCTAAGACAAAACCCAAATTCTCATGTGTCATGGAAACTCAACACATAATTACCTAATGCAACCCTTATTTTTCCACATGAAGAGTCTACAACATGCTTTCTCTCATTCTTCATTTGGCCATATTTATAACGAACATTATTTTGAAGATGTCAAGATATTCATGAAAGGATTGGAGTTGCATGAACTTGAAAAGGCAATGAATCCTAGTAGGGACATATGACTACTCATTTTCATAAATCTTGGTTTTAATTTATTATTGTATGTAAGATTGTGGAAGATTAAACTTGCTGAACATAATTTGAGATTTGGTCTTTTTATACTATATTAAAAAAAAAAAAATTTGCTAAAAATTGTATTTTATTAAAGGAAAAATAAATGCTTTCCTTTTTACCATACCCATGTAATTGTAATTTTGTTATGCTTAATAGATTTTTTTAAAGAAAAAAGTAATAATATTTAACCATTCCGTATTATCTTAATACTATTTTAATTTTCATTCATGAACATTCAATAACAATGTATGCACATCATTTATACAAATATTTATTCTCAATGTTTACATATAAATATGATTTGTCACAATGTTTATAGAGAGATTAGATTATACTCAATCTCTGATAGACTAATTGAGGATTGATTTAACTCATTGTTAATAATGATTGTTTTTAATTATTGGGTGCTATTTCCCCTCACTATTATGTTGGACATAGAAAATCAATTAACTATTGTTAGAAATCCATCCTAATATATTTAATTATCGTGTTCAATGCATGGAGCACTCTCCTAAATTTCACAAAGAAGGGTGGCTACAATTAGATTTTTAGCTTATTAATTATTTGAATACATGAATAATCTACTACGGTCATGGATTAATAAGAAATGCATGCATAGTTGCAATGTTAAAAGGTAACTAACCATAGTGATTAGTTGAATAGAATTTGAACTATAACTAATTTGGAAAATTATTCTTGAATGATAAGAAACAAAAACTATAGGCATGTGTTGGAGTAAACATATGTATTTGTTTTGCTTGGGCCATGTGTCCAACATTGATTTAATCCGAGAAAGGTTGAGATGCATCCATATAAGCTCTCTATGGTAGAGGCCATTCAACTTGATAAATTTTCTTGGTTTCGTCTTCTTGGCTAACATAAGGAAAATTTTATGAATTCATCATACATATGTATATAACAAAATATTGAGAAGATCCAAAATTGTTTTGGCTATGGTAGTTTCAGATGGATCACTAAATAAAAAATGGAGCAAAGTATATTCTTGTTCGATTTTGTCACAACCAGTTTTAACTAAGAACTTTATATCTCGGTCAATGTAGATCCCGGTTAATGTAATGATATTCATTGTCATATGATTAAAAATACAATAACAACTTTCTGTTATTATCTCACAACATGCACACTCCAACTATGACAATTCAACACACACATTACAAAATATACAGTTACCAAATCTAAATTTAGAGAGTTGACTTACATAAATTAAGATTTTTCAATAAATATAAATGTTAACAAATTTTCTAGTGGGAGTTCTGGTTAAATCTATTGTACCTTTTGGGGCTTCTTGGCGGGCTTGCCTGCACTTCTTACTTGCTTAGCCTTTTGGAATTTTTTAGGTTGTGTCGTGAGTTGGTAAATGATTGAATGCATTCAATGAATGCATGATTCCTAAACTGTCGTGGAAATTCCACTTGAAAATTAATCACAACAAATATAACAAAATTATATTTAAAATATGAAATTCTATATTATTATAGTTTTATTAGATTTCGGGACATGTAGATTTATTGTTAATAGTGCATGCATGTGAATGAAAAATATGTAGAAAATAGAGAATGAAAAAATAAAATCACACACACACATTTGACATAAGATATGCTCTGAGAAACCCTTTTGGGAGGAAAACCCAACTGGAAGGTGAGGCCGCTGTCCTCTCTTTCTCTGGATGGAAATATCGCTGTGAGTACAAATAAGTATGGCCTGTGGCTTGTGGGATGCCACATTCTACAAATTCTCTCTGTGTGCTCTACGTCCTTGATCCGAATTTAACCAGGAACACAAAAAATTACAGGTATAACCATAAATACAAATATGCAACAAAAATAACACTTCATTTCATTATTATCAAATACTAAAATATGCTTACAAACATAATAGAAATAAGACTAGCTTGAACTGTAGTGCCCACCCTAGTTTCCTGACTCTAATATGACATTACCTTGCATAATTTAGTCTATGAGTAACTCAGGTTGAAAATCCAGAAACGTGGCTCTATTATCAGCGAATGTGATGGTTATGTATGTTCTCTATTAATATTATGATTACGATATAATTAATGGTTATGTGTATTCTCTATTGATGTCATGATGGTGATATTAGTAAAGGATAGACATGTTTCTATTGATGTTATAATGATGATAACCTTGATCTATATGTATGGTCCCATTAAGGTTATGATGATGCTAGCCATGATGGAGGTATCCCCTATGTTAGCTACTTACATTAGTTCTGGTTCACAATGAACGTTGATGTGAATGACCAAGTGATGGTAATTAATGCTATTATGACAATGACTAACACTGAAAATGTTGTGTGTGGAGCATGATTGTTCATAGGTCTTTGTTTCAATCGGATGTATACCCCAGGAAGTTTGTACACCCCTCCACACGGGGGGGTGCGGGGTGGACTTGTCCCCCCCGCGGGGGTCCAGGGGGGCTGATCCCCCCGGCTAGGGGATCTAGGGGCCAGCGGTCCCCCGGCGGGGGCTTGGGGGCAGCGCCCCCGAAGCTAAAAACAG
>APFE031553289.1:0-17425 GCA_000404065.3 Pinus taeda | reverse complement strand
TGAAAATAAAAATGAATTATTGTTATATCTTGCCATGTGTAGGATTAGGATTTGTTCTTGTAGCAACCAATGCTTTGTCCAAACTTTTATTGCTTGGAGGCTTGGGGCCTCGATTCCTTGGACCGTAAATGTTCCACTGCATGTAGTTTGGGCAGGAGATCAAAGACAGGGATGCTACGTACCTCACCTCTTGCCATCATTGGTCACCCTCCCCATATACCATTGCTATCTCTAGCCCTGCCCATTTATCATACTCATTGTGCCTTTTTATCTCTGGATTCATTGAAGCAGCAATAAAGGGCAACCTGACAAGCGAATTGAAACATGTTAAATGTATGGCCTCTTCCGTTTCGGTGCTGATCTAACTATACTGGGAAATATAAGCCCCGGGTTTTGCCTTAATTTTGTATGGCAGCAAGCATTTGTGACTCTTATTTTGGTTGCTAAGCTTTGTACATTTCAGAAGTTATATTTATCCATGATACCAAGGCTAGCCCACTTGTTTTTTTTTTACCATTGTTAGTTTGTTTGTTTTCATATATTTATTTTTCTAAGTTTTCACTTATTCATTGTGCACAGGCTGTCAACAATTTGACGGGAATGGAGTTGCAGAGAGTTTTGCCAGGGAAGCATGGAAACTTTGACAAAATTGAGACCTGTAGAAAAACAACAGTCAATGATTTCGTACAATCAATGAGGCAAAGTAAGATAAGTGGTAGGAACAAGAGTTGGGGTGGTGCAGTAAAACGACCACTGCAAGCCATGAGCGAGGTTGTGCCTCAAGAAGGAAGAAAGAAAATTTGCAGTGAACATGAAATACATAGATTGGATGCTAAATACACAAGTTTCTGTTAGCATATCTACATTCAAAGGTAGTAATTACAGACCTATTTTGGTGACATTTTTTATTTGTTTATGGTTAGTTCAATTCTTTTCATATATTTATTTTTCCAAGTTTGTGCTTGTTCATTGCGCACAGGTTGTCGCTATTAGGCAATTTGATTGGAATAGAGGGCAAGGAAACAGAGAATTGTGCCAGAACATCATGGAAATGCATGGGAACTTTGACAAACTCAAGACTTGAAAATGACAATCAATGATGTAAATTAAGATAAGTGGTAGGAAGAAGAGTTGGGACTGTGCAGTAAACCGTCACTGTAAGCCCTCGCAAATTAGACTTTTGAAGAGGGCCACAGAAACATGAGACTAAAGCCCTGAAGGCTGAAGCTTCTCTAAAACTAACAGAAGCACAAGCAAAGGTCAACATTTAAGCTTTTGGAACAATATATGTGCTTTATGTTCCTGTTAAGATATAAAAATATAAATGAATATTGTCATTTGTTGCAATTATTTTTAAAAAGAGAAATGAATTATTGTTATATCTTGCCATGTGTAGGACCAGGCTTTGTTCTTGTCCCAGCCAATGCTTTGTCCAAACTTTAATTGCTTTGGAGGCTTTGGACCTTAGTTCCTTATATCTTGCTCCTTTGACCGTAAATGTCCCACTGCGTGCATGTCAGGCAGGAGATCAAAGACAGGGATACTACCTACTTCACCTCTGCCCATCATTGGTCACCCTCCCCATATACCATTGCTATCTTTAGCCCCGTCTATTGGTCATACTCACTCTACCTTTGTATTTCTGGATTCATTGAATCGACACTAAAGGGCAACGTGACAAGCAAATTGAACCATGTTGAACGTATGACCTTTTCAATTTCAGGCTGATCTAACTATATCGAGGATTCTAAGCACCCAAGTTTGCCTCAATTTTGTGTGTGGTTGCTAAGCTTTGTACTTTTCAGAAGTTATATTTATCCCTGATACTAAGGTTTGTGGTAAGCTATCCCACTTTTTTATTTTTTTACCCTTGTTAGTTTAACTGCTTTTATATATTTATGTTTGTAAATTTGTGCGTATTCATTGTATAGAGGTTGTCAACAACTTGACGGGAATGGAGTTGCAGAGAGTTGTACCAAGGCAGCATGGAAACTTCGGAAACTTTGACAAACTCGATACCTGTAAAAAAAAAAACAACAATGATGCAAACTAAGATAAGTGGTGGGAAGAGGAGTTAGGATGGTGCAGTAAAAAGATCACTACAGTAAAACCATCACTGGACATGATCAAGGTTGATCCTCAAGAAAGAAGAAAGAAAATTTGCAGTGAACATGAAATACACATACTAAAAGGGCTGAGAGGAAAAAATGGGTTGGATGCTAAATGCAAAAAAGCTTTTGCTAACATATCTCCATTCAAAGGTAGTAATTACAAACCTATTTTACTATGGTGACATTTTTTATTTGTTTAGGATTTTTTGGTTGGCTGAACCTCGAGGATTTGAACATTGTTTACATAATACTTCTATGGCGATAGGCAATTGATCTGACCTATTGTTTATGTTTAGTTTAGTTCTTTTCATATATTTATTTTTCCAAGTTTGTGCTTATTCATTATGCGCAGGCTGTCGCTATTAAGCAACTTGATGGGAATGGAGGGCAAGGAAACACAAAGAATTGTTCCAGAGCAGCATGGAAATGGATTGGTAATTTGACAAACTCAAGACTTGTAGAAAAACAACAATCAATGATGGGAATGGAGGGCAAGGGAACACAGAATTGTTCCAAAGCAGCATGTTGATTAATGGGAATGGAGGGCAAGGAAACACAGAGAATTGTTCCAGAGCAGAGCATGGAATGGACTGGAACTTCGACAAACTCAAGACTTGTAGAAAAACAACAATCAATGATGGGAATGGAGGGCAAGGGAACACAGAGAATTGTTCCAAAGCAGCATGGGAATGGATGGGAACTTTGACAAACTCAAGACTTGTAGTAAAACAAATATCAATGATGCAAATTAAGATAAGTGGTAGGAAGAGGAGTTGGGACGGTGCAGTAAACTGTCACTGCAAGGCCATGATCAAGGTCGAGCTTCAAGAAAGAAAAAGCCATGATTAAGGTCGATCCTCAAGAAAGAAAATTTGCTCTGAAGCATAAAATACACCGATAGACTGACTAAAAGTGTTGGGAGGAAAAGTCTCTGTTACCTTATTATCTATCTCCATTCAAAAGTAATACTTGGTAAATGTTGTCTGCCACAATAGTCCAAAACACTAATATAGGCGATGAATTAAGCAAAGGAGCTTTAAAAAGATGGCATAGATGTCTTTTTGGGCTGTTCTTAGAAATCGAAGGACATCATAGTACAGGGTTATCATCAATCACAAACTCTGGGGATTCTCGGTCTTCACATCCCTCATTCAGTTCTAGTGGCATCATCATATTCAGGTCTAATGATTCAACTTATGTCAGAAATCGAAGGACATCAGGTCTAATGATTCAACCTAAGTCAGAAATCGAAGGACATCATAGCAATGTTTTTGGGTTGTTCCTATCAAATCAGATTTGCAAGCCCACTTCAGAAATTGAAGGACATAGCAGAAGTTTATCATCAATCACAAACAAACTCTGAGGATCCTCATCGTCTTCCCATCTCTTATTCGGTTCTAGTGGCATCTTCATATTCAAGTGTAACAATTCTTATTTATGTCTAACAGTTCTTGGATCCAATGTTTAGCCTGTAAAAACAATATTGCCCCCCAATAGACTGGTTTTCTTTCCCAGTTAGTTTTTATGTTGGACAGCAATTTGGATATTGTAAATTGTACCATAAACCACATATTTATTTTGGGCCCAGCACTGTGTACCCTTTGTGATAATACAAGTAATTTTCCTGTACTTTAAACTTAGTTTCTATACTGGTCAGCAATTTGGATATTGTAAATTGCACCATAAACCACATATTTATGTTGGGCCCAGCACTGTGCCCTTCGTGCTAATACAAATGTTGGGCCCAGGACTGTTTTCCCTTTGTGCTAATACAAGTAATGTTCTTGTACTTCAAAATCAGTTTCTATGTTGGTCAGCAATTTGGATATTGTAAATTGCACCATAAACCATATTTTTATGTTGGGCCCAGCACTGTGTGCCCTTCGTGCTAACACAAATATAGCAAATAATGTTCCTGTACTTCAAAATTAATACATTGAGCAAATAATGTTTCTGTACTTTAAAATTAATACATTGTGAAATAAATGAACCGAGTATCTTCATAACTAGCTCTCAATAGTAGCCCTACAGTGGACTTCTTTAACAGTTCTACATGTCTATATTTTATGGAATTTGAAGTTTTGGTTCAAAGAGTCATGATTTTTCCCACTTAACTTAAAAATCAATTTAGTGCAAAACTATATATATTTCAAGGTTGAGCTGCAAACCTGACAGTGTCTTCAATGCATTTTATTGCTAACAGTGTTTTCTCCCTACAGTGGACTTCTTTAACAGTTCTATATGTCTAGATTTTATGGAATTTGAAGTTTCGGTTAAAAGAGTGTCATGATTTGTTCCACTTAACTTAAAAATCAAGCTAGTGAAAAATTATATATATTTCAAGGTTGAGCTGCAAACGACTTGAATGCATTTTATTCCTGAGTGTCTTCAATGCATTTGATTGCTAATAGTGTTTTCTTTAAGTATCCGTAAAGGGGATCACTATGTGTTTATTCTAAGATATCCTATATCCTATTTATTTGGTGTTGTGTTCTCAGATGTTATTGATGTTCCTGGCTTTTGAATGGAGAAGGTGGTTTGAGCTTCCAGAAGGCGGGAGAACCCTTAAAAGGTAGAAAGTTTAGGTTCGTAGCAAGCTTAGATAGGTAGTGGGGATTAGACTAGTTATTGTACATTACAGAAAAGTATTTCATGCACAATTGCATGGGTAGGGACAAATGTGTAGGGACACCTGCAGGCCAAATTGGCATCACAATGTAAACAACAACCCTCTAATTTTCATGCACAATTGTATGGGTAGGGACACCTGCAGGCCAAATTGGCATCACAATGTAAACAACAACCCTCTAATTTTTCTGCACAACTGCAATGGTAGGGACACCTCCAGGGCAAATTGACATCACAATGTAAACAACAACCCTTTAATTTTTCTGCACAACTGCAATGGTAGGGACACCTCCAAGGCAAATTGGCATCACAATGTAAACAATAACCCTTTAATTTTCCTGATTGCACCCGTTTTTCAGCACAACTGCAATGGTAGGGACACCTCCGGGGCAAATTGGCATCACAATGTAAACAACAACCCTTTAATTTTTCTGCACAACTGCAATGGTAGGGACACCTCCAGGGCAAATTGGCATCACAATGTAAACAATAACCCTTTAATTTTCCTGATTGCACCCGCAGCCTTGTGAGACAGCTTGTTGTGAGAAGACCCTGAGAAGTATTGCCTCTTTCAATGTGCATTTGTATTTATAGATAGATTTTCATTGATTTCTTCATTGTTCGTGAACTATGAATCCAAGATGACGAATACATTCTTCTGATTTCAACTTCCCCCTTCAATGGCACATAGGTCATTTGTATTGCAAAGTTTATAAGTCCTAATCTGCCAATCGAAACATTTGTTGTAGTCAAAGTAAAATGAAATTGAAAGTGTCTCAATCTGACTAACTACAAATTCCACAGTATCCTGGTCTTTGTGCTCTAATGTGTGTTTTGTACTTATAGTTAGATTTTCATTAATTTTTTCCATTGTTCCTGGACTATGAAATCAAGATGACGAATACATTCCTCTATTTCAAACCGCCCCATCAATGGTACAAATGTCATTTGTATCAATGATAGTAATTGCAAAGTCTGGAAGTCCTAATCTTCCAATGGAAGCATTTGTTGTAGTCAAAGTAAAATGAAATGCCAATCTCACTCTTGAATGGTACAAATGTCATTTGTATCAATAATAATAATTGAAAAGTCTGGAAGCCCTAATCTGCCAATGGAAGCATTTGTTGTAGTCAAAGTAAAGCGAAATGCCAATCTCACTCTTGAAAGTAGTGTTTCAATTTGATTAATTACAAATTCCACATTATCCAGTCTTTGCGCTCTTTCATGGGTCTCGAAGTATCACTGTATTTATTGTTGTATTCCTCTTACAAATTCCACATTATCTCAGTCTGTGCTCTGGGTCTCGAAGTATCACTGTATTTATTGATATATTCATCTTGTTGAATTGTTGGATCATTTAATGGTATTTGTTAGTAGAAGTAAGTAAAAATAGTTAGGTTTTGATCTAGTCCTAACTTACTTGTTATTTTATTAGACAAACACTAACGAATATCTTTGATAAAGCGACACTAATTCATGACTAATTAGCTCATTCTACAACTAAGATAAATTCACTAACTCATTCTACCACTAAGATAAATTCTCTAACACAATCTCGATCAAAGTCACCACTTTTTACCTCTGAAAATGTTTGATTCCTCTTAGATTGAAATAAAGAAAACTGAACTGAGCAAAACTAGAAAACTTTCATATTTTGAACCACCACCCTTTTACACCTGTTTCACTTTACCTCAGAATAAACTTCACCTATAGAATCCTCTGGCAATGGAAACCGGAGACGAGGATGAAATCATTGGTAAGTTAAATAGATCTTTAGATGTCCATATGAAACCACCACACTTTTACGCCTGTTTCACTTTACCTCGGAATAAACTTCACATATAGAAATCCTGTGGCAATGGCTGGAGATGAGAATGGAATCATTGGTAAGTTAAAGAGATCTTTAGATGTCCATAGAACAAAGCAATGCAGAGGATAGATGGGCAGAGCTAATCCATAGGACGGTGTAGCGAATCACATAGTACATTGTTGTAGGTGTTGTAGCAACTCACATACTAGGACGGTGTTGTAAGTGTTAGAAGCAACTCACATTGAAATAGGTGTTGTAGCAACTCACATAGTAGGACAGTGTTGTAGGTGTTAGAAGCAACTCACATAGAAATAGGTGTTGTAGCAACTCACATGGTAGGATGGTGTTGTAGGTGTTAGAAGCAACTCACATAGAAAGACGTTGTTGTAGTCGTTGAACCCTCTTGGGTTGAGGATGAGAGTCCATAGGAGTGTTCCACCTCTTCATAAATCTTCACCTAGCTCAACCTTTCTAAAATATATAATTATATCAAATCCCCAATCAATCTAATGTGATGTATAATAGTAGATTTTAAAATATATAATTATATCAAATCCCCAATCAATCTAATGTGATGTATAATAGTAGATTTAGTAGATTTATTGCAAAAAATAATATACTTCATTGTGGTGATCCAACACCAACCTTCACCTAGCTCAACCTCCCTTAAAAAAAAATATAATTTTACCAAATCCCTACTCAGCCTCCATGAAAAGAAATATAATTTTACCAAATCCCCAATCTAATGCGATATATAATAGTAGATTATAAAAATAATGTATTTCATTATGGTGATCCAAGTTCTTATTAAGAGGGTTGATACCTCTGTCTTTGGTTTATTGGAACTCCTTTCGAGGTAGAAAAGTTGATTAGTGTAGGAATGATACAGGACCAAGCCAAAGCCAATTTAGATGCCCTGAGACAAAATAACAAATCAACAAAGCTAATAAAGAACACCCTAACATGAAACAACAAGCTTTTCAAGTTTACTGCTTCATCCTCTAGTAGCAAGATAGGAAGGAACCAACCCCATAAATTCTTCAACAGGACATTGCCCAAAATATCAACCTCGATGCCATCACGAAAAACATTACAGTGACGAATAATAGATGATTTGCTTAGTTTGCACCTGGGTTATGAAGAAATCACGAGGTAATCACATACTTTTGTTGCTTTCACCCGTCGCAGTGCCTCAGAAAAGCCCCCTGTGACTCCCACTTTCAGTACCTTTTGGATGTGGATTTACTATAGGCGGAAGCGCTCTGTCCATAAAACCAAGGAAAAAAAATCTGACGCTATATACCAACTACAAATTGTAACTGTCTGAAAAACTCAAATTACACAGAAATGGCAATAGAAACTTAACATTGTCAGAAAAAATCGACTTTCGTTGGTAAATTGTAGCATATAAATGTACGTGTGTGCAGATTGAATAAATGGCCTGCTGAGCTCTATTTTGCATTTACTTCGTGTGATTACTGGGGTGACATGTAGAAGTATTTGGGTTTGAATGAATCGAATTCTGCGTTTATTCTTTTTGACAGTTCTTTGTAAGGAAATTCGTGGTAGCTCTACGTAACTTTCATGTTTATAGAGACATGATAACAGGGTAGCTCTACATGCTTCGGTTGTTGCAGATAAATGGATATTCCATATTTTTACGAGTTCTTAACGTAAATTGGGTATTTTTATTAAATGGTAGTACATAAGTCAATATATCTTTCTCTCTTTTGTAGAGCTCCTTATCATCTAAGTTATTATGGTTAGAAGGTTATTTGTCACACATCATAGTTATTTTGGTCTGGTCACCACTTATTTGTTGTTTCCCATTTCATAGCTATGACATCTCTGTCTTATTGCAACCTTATTATATGTAATGATTTTTTCTTGAGCGAAAATGGGTACAAAGGTTCTGTAGGGAATATTGTCCAAGAATGGAGTGTATCACACGACTGTTGTTTATCGTCATGGTTGTAATGAGCAAATCAGGGTCAATTTACACTGTTGTTTAAATATTTTTGTTGTTTTAACTTTATGATCTTGGGCTTCTTCTAGATTTGTCCATCTACATAAGCTAAGCTGCCTTTATTCTTATTCAGTTTAAATGAAACTTCTTCTAGATTTGTCCATCTACATAAGCTACACCGCCTTTATTCTTATTTAGTTTAAATGAAACTTCTTCTAGATTTTTCCATCTACATAAGCTACGCTGCCTTTATTCTTATTCAGGTTAATTTCATTTTTTTAAGTGGATAATGTATTTGAAAAAAACGCTGAAGCTGAGCCATCTTGTGAAATTCTCTCAAATCCATTTCGAGTTGTTCCAGCGCAGGAAAAGTATATTAAGTTTTTTTAAGCCGAGCTATCTTGTGAAATTCTCTCGAAGTCACAATTGTCTCAAATCCATTTCGAGTTGTTCCAGCGCAGGAAAAGTATATTAAGTTTTTTTTGAAGAGAGCACATATGTGCCCATCTAATTAATGCCTTCAGGGTTTGTTTTACTTAGGGTCCCCATGCCATTGTTTTACTAAGAGTCACCAAGCCATCAGACCCAGAAGCGTATTTTGAGTGATTCATCACCTTCATCATTAACGTCATCTGGAAATTCGCATCAGCTGTCTGTTGAGGATGGAGAACCTCAACCAGAACAATCTTTTGACTAAAACACATGGTCCAACTGATTGGATAGTTTTTAACCGGAAGAAATCGTTTCTTGAAAGATTCCTTAGAAACAATCTTTTGAATAAAACACAATCTAACTAATTGGATACTGTTTTACTGGAAGAAATCGTTTGTCGAACAGATTCCTTCGAAACGACAGACCTTCCAAAAGGTCCTCTTTATTTGCATTTTTAGAAGTCATTATGTGGTTTGGTTTAATTTTACCTTTATTTGCATTTTTTAGAAGTCATTATGTGGCTTTGTTTAATTTTACCCATGTATTTATCTTGTCCGGTCCAAAAAGAGGCACTACTATTGGTTTGATTGAAGGATTCTACCTTTGAGGTTTCACCAAGATTATATGAAGTCCTTGAAGTAGTATGAAAATTCTTGTATGAAGTAATAGTATCACATTACAAGATTCAAATCTTTAATATTTTAAGCACATAAAGATAAAAAGATTATAAAGATAAAAAAATTATAAAGACGAAAATGACTTGTAAAAGAAAATCGGTATTATTTTTCATATTTTAAGATTCTTGCATTGGCACTATTTTTCATATTTTGAGATTCTTGTATGAAGATTCAAGATCCAAATAAAGGTAAATATTAAAAATATGAAGATTCAAGATTCAAATTAAGCATATAAATATTATAAAGATAAATATTAAAAATGACTTGTAAAAGTAAATTGTCACTATTTTTTGAGATTTTGGTATGAAGATTCAAGATTCAAATTAAGCATATAAATATTATCGATAAATATAAAAGTATGAAGATTCAAGATTTAAATTAAGCATATAAATATTATAAAGATAAATATTAAAAATGACTTGTAAAAGCAAATTGTCACTAATTTTTGAGATTTTGGTATGAAGATTCAAATTAAGCATATAAATATTATAAAGATAAATATTCAAAGTATGAAGATTCAAGATTCAAACTAACCATATAAATATTATAAAGATAAATATTAAAAATGACTTGTAAAAGCAAATTATCCCTATTTCTTAAGATCTTCGTATGAAGATTCAAATTCTTAATATTTCAAGAATATAAAAATGAACAGAAAGGAAATTTCACTATTTTTTCATAAAACAAAATATAAATTATAATAGCATATTAATTTACATAGTTATATTTCATATTCAATTGAGATGTGAATTATAATATCATAAACAAAATATGAATTATAATATCATATTAATTTATATAGTTATTTTTCATATTCAATTGAGATGTGGATTATAATATCATATTACAAGTGTTATATCTTTAATATTTTAAGTATATAAAAATAAAATGACTTGCAAAAATAAATTGTAAAACTTTTCATTTTTTGTTGAGATTTTGGTATATTTTGTTGAGATTCTTGTATGAAGATTCAAATTTTTAATATTTTAAGCATATAAAGATAAAAAAAAGATTTGTAAAAGCAATTTTCAATCTTTCATGTTGTGTTGAGAATATGAATTATATTAACATTATTAATTTATAGTTATAAAAATTATAAATCAAATAATTGAAATGCTTAAATGGTTAAGTAATTGAGAAACCTCAACCTTTTGAGAGACCCAATTATTGGAGCAAGAGATGAGGAAGCTTCATTGCTAAATAGATAGGTTCTTCTTAAATAAATAGTAGTACCAAGTCATCTAGCCTCAACATAGTATAGACTAAATTGGATGAGTGTGGTAGAATCTTTCTTTGTTATATGTTGATGTGGAATCTAGTCTATTGAGAAATAATTACATGAGTGTGGTAGAACCTTTCTTTGGTATATGTTGATGTGGAATCTAGGCCATATGGAAATAGTTACAAGGATATGAGTATATGGAATTAGTGTAGTCTAATTTTACTCTTTGTACCTAGTGTTGTGGGGTAGAGAGGTGAAAGGGTGTAGGGGCTTAGGGGAAAGGTGAAAGGGCAGAAAGGCAAAGGGGCTTAGGAGAATTATATTTTTGGAGTTGGTTAGTTGTTGAGGGATATTATGGTCTTTTTAATTTAAGATTCAAAAATCGAAGGCTTATTACTACAACCAGTTAGTGATGGAAATAAAATTAGTAGTTGTATTACTACAACCAATTACTGATGCTTATTACTACAACCAGTTAGTGATGGAAATAAAATTAGTAGTTTTTTGTAGGGAGGGTGCGAATGGTATTTGCTCTCAGTCATGCAACTAAGACTAAGGGCATTCATCTTCGAATAATGTGATCATACTCCTAACAAATAGCATAGCGAGCCCCAAATGACTTGCATGGAGGGATAGAATCCCACCTCGAGAAGACTTGTAACATTTCTTCGAAAAGAAGGGTAATTTATTAGCTTCGTGCTTTCATAATTATGCGAGTGTACCATTTGACTTTTTTAATCTTAAAAATAACATTCTAACATTTCTTAAAAAAAGGGTAATTTATTAGCTTTGTGCTTTTAGAATCATGCCCATGACTTTTCTAATCTTAAAAAGACCATTCTAACAAGCAACACTAGAGATTTCTGTTTTTTTTTAAGTTTGATAGAATTTCAGGATAGAATCCCCCTTGGAGAAGACTTGTAACATTTCTTCGAAAAGAAGGGTAATTTATTAGCTTCGTGCTTTTCATAATCATGCGAGTGTACCATTTGACTTTTTTAATCTTAAAAAGACCATTCTAACATTCCTTTAAAAAAGGCTAATTTATTAGCTTTGTGCTTTTAGAATCATGCCCTGACTTTTTTAATCTTAAAATGACTATTCTAACATTCCTTTAAAAAAGGCTAATTTATTAGCTTTGTGCTTTTAGAATCATGCCCGTGACTTTTCTAATCTTAAAAAGATCATTCCAACAAGCAACACTAGAGATTTGTGTTTTTTTTTAGACTTTTTTAATCTTAAAAAGACCATTCTAACATTCCTTTAAAAAAGGGTAATTTATTAGCTTTGTGCTTTTAGAATCATGCCCGTGACTTTTCTAATCTTAAAAAGACCATTCCAACAAGCAACACTAGAGATTTGTGTTTTTTTAAAAGTTTGATAGAATTTCAGACCTCCTTTTAAGAAAGTTAAATATATCATATTTTATTGTTGTTCACTGAAGCTTTGACTTAATACACATTGGTAAACCAGAGGTTTACCTATTTGCATATGAAATTTTTTCCCTCAAATAAATGGAACACTATTTTAAAATGAAATACACAATTGTTTGGCTAGAACATAAGAATTATTTGATTATTAAGTTTTGAAGTGTAATAAAAAAAAATAAAAATCTCTTCTACTTCTTTTCAGTTCTTTTTATTTACTTTCAATTCCAAATTGTTTAAATCTTTTTATAAATAAAGTATTATTCATTATTTACTCACTCTAAGTCAAGGTTAACGATAAACAAAGTTTATTATGTAGAACATTTTTACTCTGGTTTGTTTCCAATTATCTTATACTTATTTCCAACTCTATTTCTTTGTTTCACATTCCAAATTACCGTAATGATTAATTTTGTTTAAACTTTTTTTATAAATAAAGTATTATCCACTAAGACCAGTTCCAACATAAAAACACAGAATTAAAAGCTATCTTTGGTTTTTATTAAATAAATTGAAAAATATTTTTTCCCTTTATTTTTTAAAATAATATTTACATTAAAAAATTATTTTAAAATAATCTAATTATTTTTTCTTTATTTATTATTTATGGGAGTTAATCACAAACTACAAAATCAAAAGTTAAAATCTTATTAATTCATTTAAAATCTTATTAATTCATACTATTAAGTAAACTTTCATCGAGTTGGGCAAAATTTCTGAAATCAAACTAAATTATTATGAAAATATAATTACAATATAAATTTTAAATTATATTAAAAATATTTTTAATAAACATTTAAATCACAAATTTAAACCCGCGTTACATTTTAAAACTCCAGAACAAAACTATATTTTGACTGCACATTAATCTTGATCTCCAAATGATGAGACTATTCCCAAGATAGCACCGCCCATACCAACCATATATAAATCCCACGGTTATTAACAACTTGGCACTGAAGAGTCAATTCGAAGAATGGGAAATGGGTGATGATTAGAAATGTCCACAGAAAAAATCTCAATGTAATAGATTTGCAAGATGAATTTCAAAACAACCATTATATTAAATAATTGCAAAAGTTTAAAAATGTTTCCATTTACAGTAAACTTACATTAATGTGTTTAATAATGTTTTAAGAAGTCCACAAATTTAGCAAATTATTCTCATAGAGCTTGCTGCTTATGTCTCACTTTCCTCTTTATTATAATGCTTTCTTTGAAAAAAAGTTGAGCCTCATTTTTGAAATTATGAAGATCACCTTGAAATCGTGGAACAGATTACAGATTCCTTCTTGCTGCACCTCCCTCGTTCTTGCTGTGCGCTGCCATTTAAAAGTAAAACAAAGAAGAAAAGTTGGAAGGAATCAGGTTTTGGAGTTCGACAGCAAAAAATTGATGACCTTTTTCTGATGTGTAAAGCGGTTTTAGTAGCCTTATCTTCAGTTATGAGAAAAAGCATTGAGATGATAATGGGATATAGCAAGGATAAGTCCAGTCCAACATATATACAGTGGTTGCATCTATCACGCGAGTGATATATACAGTCATGATATATATACACTCTTTCTTCCTCCACTCGATTTAATTCGTCCATTTAAACCATCTCTGTCTCCTATTGATAAAGCGTACGTTGAATTTTTTATGCCATGTAGGTATCTGGGATTTTGTTGTGTACCTAACCAATTTTTTGTGTGACAGGTTCCCGTTCACAGTCCTTTATATCGGCTCCTTCAAAATGTTTGGACAATTCTGCGGCGAGGACAGTACTGTTCGGATGGAGTGGTAACTCTGCAGTTAGTAGCCAATAAATTCGTTTATCAGCACCCACTGGAATCGATCTGAGATGCGCGCTAACGAGCTGGAACAGATTTGAGACGCGCCACGTTGCAGTCTCAAATTATCCTACATGCAGCCCTTTTCCGCCGATGTGGCGCCTTCACGTGGATCCTTAACCACTGCGATGTCACACGGTTTTGCAATCTGACGGTCTAGATTTAACGAGAGTCGACGGTCAAGATTTGGAGAGATTCGACGGCTCAGATTGGCAAAGATCTGACGGTCCAGATTTACCAAAATTCAACGGTTCAGATTGACCTATATCCGACGGCTCAGATTTCTTTAGATTCGACGGTCCAGATCTGTCTATATCTGACGGCCCAGATCTAGCTTGATTCAACGGTTCAGATCTTCCAGACCTAACGGCCCAGATTGGCCTAGATTTGACGGCCGAGATCGACCAAGATCTGACGGCGCAGATTTACAAAAATTTAACGGTTCAGATTGACCAATATTTGACGGCTCAGATTTCCTTATATCTGACGGTCCAGATCTGTCCATATCCGACGACCCAGATCTGTTAGATCTAACGGCCTACATCTTCTAGATCTAACGGCCCACATTGGGCGAGATCCAACGGCACAGATCAGACGAGATCCAACGGCCCAGATTAGACGAGATCCAACGGCCCAGATCAGACGAGATCCAACGGCCCACATTGGGCGAGATCCAACGGCCCAGATCAGTCGAGATCCAACGGCCCAGATCAGGCAATATCGAGACGGCCCAGATCTAGACGAGATCCAATGGCTCAGATCATCCAGATCTAACGGCCTAGATTCGCTGAGATTTGGATAAATCAACGGCTGAGCTATGGATAGATCAACGGCTGAGATATGGATAGATCAACGGCTGAGATATGTCAAATCTGACGGCCAAGATTCGTCAAGATCTGACGGTCCAGATCTGGGAGATCTAATGGCCTAGATTGACCGAGATTTGTCAAGATCCGACGGATCAGATTTTCCAGATCTAACGGGCCAGATCTGTCAGATCCAACGGTCCATATCTAACAGATCTAACCGTCCATATTTTTCAGATCCGACCGTCCATATTTTCCAAGATCCGATGGGCCAAATTTGCTTGATCCAACGGGCTAAATTTGGTTAGATCAGGACATATCCGACCATTTTGGGTAGAGTGCTATTTCCTGTCAAATTTGATGAAATTGGTTTCAGTTCGAAGGTCTTTTTTAAACCCAAATTCAAGGTCAATCCGCGAAGCTACACGCAAAAAATTTCTGCAATGTGATTCTTTCTGAAAGGGTTTTATATTTGTTGGCCAATTCTGTTGACTAGATCTGTCTAGATCGGCCCAGATCCGAGCAATTTGGGGGGAGTGCTATTTTCTCTGTAAATTTTGATGAAATTGGTGTCAGATTGAATGTTTTTTTAACCCAAACTGAAGGTCGATCTGCGGAGCTACAAGCAAAGAATTTCTGCAATGTGATTCTTTATGAAAGCTTTTTATATTTGATGGTCAATTATGTTGCCCAGATCTGTCTTGATCGGGCCAGATCCGACCATTTTGGGTAGAGTGCTATTTTCTCTGTCAAATTTGATGAAATTGGTGTTAGTTTGAAGGTTTTTTAAATCCAAATTGAAGGTCGATCGGTGGAGCTACAGTTAAAGGATTTCTGCATTGTGATTCTTTCTGAAAGGGTTTTGTATTTTATGGTCAATTCTATTTTAGGGCTAGAATGTAGGCTTCGGGTAGATTGCTGAACTATGGGTTGCTTGCATGTGTTAGCAGAAACCTCGGTCTAGACCAGCAGCATTATGCATTAATATGTGATCCCTGCCACCGTTCCCAACATTATGATTTATGTAAGCCATCCTGTTTTCAAGCTACGGGCAAAGAATTTCTGCAATGTGATTCTTTCTGAAAGCGTTTTATATTTGATGGCCAATTTTGTTTGTGTTAGAATGTAGGCTTAGGTATAGTTTAGTGCGGAGTTCTTTGTAGGAAAATTTAATTCTGTTGCCCAGATCTGTCTAGATCGGCCGAGATCCGATCATGTTGGGTAGAGTGCTATTTTCTTCATCAAATTTGATGAAATTGGTTTCAATTTGAAGGTTTTTTTAACCCAATTTGGAAGTCGATCCGCGGAGCTACGGGCAAAGAATTTCTGCAATGTGATTCTTTCTGCAAGGGTTTTATATTTGATGGCCAATTCTGTTTTAGGGTTAGAATGTAGGCTTAGGGTAGATTCCTGAATTATGGATTCCCTGCATGAGTTAGCAAGAACTGACCGAATTCATCAAATATTGGGAACTTGAACTGTGGCTGTTCTTTGGAAAGCTGAACGTATTGCGTCTAGCATAAAACTACCACCCTTTGGAAACCTGAACGTACTGCGTCTAGCATAAAACTATCACCCTTTGGAACCTACCACCCTGGCGTTCTGGAATTGCCAGATCTGTGCTTCCATGCTTTAAAATCACAGAATGCCAAGTCAATCCAATCTGGCTATGATATCATACATTTGATCAGCAATGTTTAAAAAAAATGGACTAGCTTTTCAATCTGAATTATAAACCCTTGCCCTTGTTTGGTTTGTTTTCTTTTGAAATGCTGGTATCAAGGGAACTTGAAAAAGCGAATTCAGTTATTCAAACTACACTCCCTGTAGCTTAAAATGAAGAAACTGTTAACGCTAAAGCCAAGCCAGTGTGGAGTTCTGTGTAGGAAAATCTAATATTAATATTATCGATCTATCATTGTTTAATGTTTAGTTATTTTTAGGATTAGTTATTTTTAGGAAATATTAGTTTAATGTTTAGTTATTTTTAGGATTAGTTATTTTTAGGAAATATTAATATTATTGTTGGTGTATCTGTCATGATTTATGTATAGTTATTTTATGAAAAAATTAATATTAACATTTTGGTTGGTTGGTTGTTGGCATGTTTTATAAATTAGTTTTTGTTGTAAGGTTTTCTCACTGAGATATTGATTTATGAAGTGTACTATTTTGAGGTGATATAGGTGAAAATAATTATTATAATATTATTTTTGAATTTTATTTTTTCAAATTAGTTTTGATAGAATTTTTTAATAAATTTTTTGATAGTATTTTTTTAGATAGGTGTATTGCTTTTTCATTTAAGAATGAGATTAACTTTACCTAAAAATTGATTTATGAAGTGTACTATTTTGCGGTGATATAGGTGAAAATAATTATTATAATATTACTTTTGAATTTTATTTTTTCAAATTAGTTTTGATAGAATTTTTTTATAAATTTTCTGATAGTATTTTTTTTAGGTAGGTGTATTGCTTTTTCATTTAAGAATAAGATTAGCTTTACCTAAAA